>MCJB01048840.1:0-44564 GCA_002018475.1 Nicotiana obtusifolia
GGATTGCTGACTTGCTTCATTGCTTGAGCTGCTTGGCATATGTTTGATCGTTGAATCAGCAACGGGTGCATCTGGAGTGCTTGTTGCTTTGTCTTTCATGTTTAGCATATGTTTAGACAGTGTTCTGTAACTGTTTCTGCCACGTGCCCACGTCTGGCCATACATGATTATGGTGTGGTGGAGTCTGCTTCGACGGCATTGTTTGGTCCCCTCATTGGACAGTGGGTGGATAGGCTGACATATGTTAAGGTTTATTTCTCATTCTTTCTTAGCAGGCCCCTGAACTTGATTGATTAAGATCCATTCTAAAATAGAGAACATTTCAAGATTGATTGCATAATATTTACTTCTGATAAGCTATAGAATCCTCACACTCTATTGCAGGTTCTCCAACTTTGGTTATTAAGCCAAAATCTCTCGTTTATAATTGCTGGAGGTGCTGTAATTGCTCTTTTAATTCTGAAATTGGTTGCTCATGAGAATATTTTTAGCAGTGCTTCAGCTTTTGCTCATTAAATTGGTTGCCAGCTTTTGTACAATTGTGCCTGCTGCTTATCGCAGCTTTTGAAATTGGTTGTCAACTCTGCCTGCTGCACCCAGCAGCACCCAGCACCCAGCAGCACCAGCCAAGTTATGTTTTAGCTTTGTGGTAATTTGGTTCTAGTTTCAGCAGCAGCACTTTGTGTTTTAGACTGTATACAGGATCAGAAGCACTGAATGATAAGTCAAATTTATTTATTCATCTGGAATCTTGCTCTTTGTTGGTTATAAAAAAATTGTAACGTTGTATATGCTGCTTCATATAACCTTCAAGTACTCATTTGAACCGTTTATAACCGAAAAACTAAACCAAAAATAACCGAACCGAACCTTGAAAAAACCGCACCGAACCGAAAAAACTTTGGTTTGGTTTGGTTATTAAAATCAAAAACCGAAAACCGAATAAACCAAACCGAAATTATACAAAACCGAACCGAACCGACCGATGCCCACCCCTAATGAGCATCTACTAAGAAGTACAATAACAAAATATATTCTGTCTGGAATACAAGGTAGACAGAATAAAGTAAATAATTGTGATGGAAACTCTGTGTGCTGCCAATCGTGCCGTGGAATACAACTCATAATAGAGTCCCCTCAGTAGTTGCTCCTCCGCGACCAAGCGACCACCAAATGAACCTGTCCAATCCTGCACATTTATTGTAGAAGTGCAGCATGAGTACGTAAATCAACGTGTACCCAGTAAGTATCTAGCCTAATCCCGACGAGGTAGTGACGAGGGGTCGACATTGATACTTACTGGTGGTCTACCAAATCAAATATAATAAAGTAGGCAAATATTAAATATGGTAGGTAACAATAAGTACAAGTAAAGGAAAATAATACAGTCAACAGCTGAATAGTGAACACAAAGTTCATGAATACACGGACTTCTTATCAAGTATAGCACATGATTCTTCCGAGGTGAGCGACCCGATCCCATAAGAGTGGTTTTATATAATTGTCGTGTCGAACGGCCCGATCCCATAATGTCACTACCCCAAAATCCCGACCTGGTCGTGATGGTGCCTCTCATGAAGACAAGGCCAGCCAATCCAATCTAAACCTAGATTTAAACAGCTAAACAACACAAACATACTATGAGTACGGTTTAATAACAGAAATTAGCGGAAAAATATAGTGAACCATCCCAACTACAGCCCGAACCGGGGTGTCACAAAGTCATGAGCAAATAATGAAAACCCTAATAATAACATTACTATTACAATGTCTTGGTATAATTGTTTGAAGAAAGTGGAAATAACAATATAAAGAGATACGGGGCTGCGGACGCCAATAGCTACCTCGTAATCTCCGAATCACCGCTCTGACAGTAGTAGTCAATACCCCGGAGCGGAACCGGTAACGCCTGAATCTGCACGCATGGTGCAGGGAGTAATGTGAGTAATTCCAACTCAGTGAGTAATACATATAAATAATGACTTAAAGTAAGAAAACACATAAGGCTTAGAGCAATTCACGATGAGACAGTAAAACATGTAAATATTCTAAGCAAATAACATGAAATAATGAAAACAACACCAACACAACAAAAATGCAATGCACAACATGACTCTCGTGGCGGCGTGCCACCTGATTCCTGGGTACCCGGCGCTCACTATGGGGGGTTCAGTAGAGCAATATCTCGTGACGGCGTGTCACCCGATCCAATATATCATATGCAAAGTCATTTAATTTTCAAAACTGAGTTTATGAAATGAATCAATTCAGTAACAAATATCCCTGAAGGGTTCACATGACCGGCGAGATGCCAAATAATACCCTTGAAGGGTTCACATAACCGGCGAGATGCCCATATATGATTTAGCAAACAATGACAAGTACCCCTGAAGGGTCCACATAACCGGCGAGATGCCCAAATATGATGATATCAATAAGTTTCAATCAATCACGTAGTAAAATCATCAATCGGGATGGACCAAGTCACGATCCCCAGTAGTAAACGACACAGTATAGCACTACGATGTGAAAATTCGAGGTTTCAAACCCTCAGGACATCATTTACAAGCATTATTCATCTCAATCCGGCTAAATCCTTAGCCCACGATGCCGTTTCCCTTTGAATTGGCCTTCACGTGTGTCGAATCTATCAAAATTTAGAACAATTACGTCACAATTTGTTGAGGGAACAAAGCCCAAGCGAAAACGATCAAAAATACTCAAAAATCCAGAAATTAGCAAACCCCGAGCCCACTTCTCGAAATTCAGTAATTTTCACCTCAACGGGTTCCTTACCTCATCAAGAGTTCAACCATACAAGATTTATTAAATTCCTGACATCGGCTCGACCTCTAAGTCTCAAAATCCAAGCTTAGGGTCTTTCACAATTTTTCCCAACTTAAATCACCAGTAAAAATGCTAAAAACAGCTATAATCTTAGGAAACTCTTTCAAAATTTAGTTAGGAATACCTACCCCGATGTTTCCCTTGAAATCTTCCAAAAATCCTTCAAGATTTTGCTTCAATCCGAGTTCCCTACTCCAACCACGTTCAAGATGGTCAAAGCTCCCTTCCTTAAGAGCCTGTTCAATAAATTCTCCCTTTGGATATAGTTTTGAGGTGGATTTGTTGTGATTCTATGGTGTTTGGAGGTGTTTCTCTTCGTGGGTAACGGAAATGGGTTTTGCATGGCAAAATGGGCACTGAGCTCTATTTATAGAGTGGTAAAAAATCGAGCTAAAACACCCTTGCCCGACCAAATATGCGATCGCATACCTGTTGCATAACAGGTATGCGGTTCGCATATTTGACGTAGCCATCGCAAAGATGGCCCTAGCCTTCACCGCGAATTCAACACAAATCGTGGTTTGCGGTTCACATTTCATGTTTTGCGATCGCATTCTCGTCGCATTCCTGATGTAGATTTTTGTCCAAGTTTCTGTCTCAGTATGCGACCTCCACTGTCAAATATGCGGTTCGCATTGCAGGTTTGCGGTTCGCATTCTGGCCGCATTTTGGTCGCGAATCTTGCCCGGATTTCTACTTGTGTTTGCGACCTCACTGTGAGATATGCGGTCCGCAATTGAGTTATGCAGTTCGCATTCTCACCTGGTTTTTCTGCAACTTTTGCTTTTCAAACGATGGTTTAATCCGTTTAACCATCCAAACTCACCCGAGGCCTGTGGAACCTCAACCAAACACGCCAACACATCCCATAACATTATTCAAACTTGTTCCAACCATCGGAACGCCCAAAACAACCTCTCAACACCAAATTCGCGTTGGATTCAAGCCTAAGGATTTCAAAAATCCTCTAAGTCGCTCTTTTGATCTAAACCCAATCAAACCACGTCCTAATGACCTGAAATCTTACACACAAGTCCTAATTCACATATCGAAGCTACAGCAACTTTCGGACTTCCGTTCCGACTCTCGGATCAAAATCTCGCCTATCAACCGGAGATTGCCAAAATTCCAACTTTGCCAATTCAAGCCTAATTCCACACCGGACCTTCAAAATCAATTCTGATCGCACTCCTAAGTCATAAATCACCTCCCGAAGCTAACCGAACCATCAGGATTCACATTCAAACCCTCTAACTCATAAGTCAACAATCCGGTTGACTTTTCCAACTTAAACATTCTTAAAAAGAGACTAAGTGTCTCATTTCTTACCAAATTCACTCCGAAAGAAAACCATTCAACGTGATTACACAAAACACGGATAATGAATCATAAATGAAGTAGGGATGGAAAAGACCGAGTGGTAATCCACGAGACGACTGGCCGGGTCGTCGCACATAAGAATATGATACATGATATTGCCGAGGCGAATGGCTCGATCCCATAAGAGTGTAGTACTACCGAGGCAAACCGCCCAATCCCATAAGAGTGTGGTTCTGCTGAGGCAAACGGCCCGATCCCATAAGAATTTGATACTCCTGAGGCAAATGGTCCAATCCTACAAGAGTGTGGTACTGCCGAGGCAAACGACCCGATCCTATAAGAGAATGATACTGCGAAGGCGAATGGCCCGATCCCATAAGAGTGTGGTATTGTCGAGGCGAATGACCCGATCCCATAAGAATATGATACTGCCGAGGCGAACAGCCTGATCCATAAGTGTGACGACCCGGCTAGTCGTCTCGTGAGTTGCCGCTCCGTTTCCCCCATTTCTGGTTCATTATGCTTCGTTATCCATGCTTTATGTGATCGAGTGAGTACTTTGCGTTTGGAGTGGGTTTACTAAGAAATGAGACACTTAGTTTCTTTTAAGAAAATTTAAGATTGAAAAGTCAACCAGATGTTGACTTAGGAGTTAGAGGGCTCAGATGTGAATTCCGACAATTCGCTTAGTTTCGGGAGATGATTTATGACTTAGGAGTGTGATCGGAATTGGTTTTGGAGGTCCGGTGTAGAATTAGGCTTGAATTGGTGGAGTTAGTATTTTGGCGATTTCCGGTTGTTAGGCGAGATTTTGATTCGAGGGTCGGAATGGAATTCCGAGAGTTGCTATAGCTTCGTATGGTGATTTTAGCCTTAGGCGTATGTACGGAGTTGAAATCGGAATTCCGTAGGACAATTCAACGCATTTTGGCGAATGTTGGAAAATAGAAGATTTTTGGAAAAGTTTGACCGGGGAGTTGACTTTTGATATCGGGGCCAGAATCCAGTTCTGAAAATCTTCATAGGTGCATTATGTCATTTATGACTTGTGTGCACAATTTAAGGTCAATCGGACTCGATTTGATAGGTTTTGGCATCGAATGTAGAAGTTGGAATTTGTTAGTTTCATTAGGCTTGAATTGGGGTATGATTCATGTATTTAGCGTTGTTTGATATGATTTAAGGCCTAGACTAAGTCCATAATATGTTTTAGGACTTGTTGGTATAACCGAACGGGGTCCCGAATGGCTCGGGTGAGTTTTGGCTGGTTAAACGGACTATTTCATCGTTGGAAAGGAAAATCTGCATAAATGTTAAAAATGCTACGTGATGCTGTCCAAAATGTGGACAACATGTTGATTATGCTACGCTAGTTGTCCAAAATGTGGACAGCATGTTGATTATGCTACGCGAAAATGCTGTAGCATTTTCAACACCTGAAAGTTTTATTATTCCTATTTTTGACATCTTTATGAATAGAAATAAGTGCCCATTTGCCATGCAAAACCCATTTTCATTATCCACAAAGAGAAACACCTCCAAACACTATAAAATCACAACAAATCAACCTCAAAACTATATCCAAAAGAGATTTTCTTGAACAAATTCTTAAAGACGGGGGTTTTGACCATCTTGAACATAATTGGAGCTAGGGAACTCGGATTGAAGTGAAATCTTAAAGGATTTTTGGAAGATTTTCGAGAGAAACATTGGGGCAAGTGTTCTTAACTCAATCTTGGTCAAATTACCCAAACTTATTGCCATTCTAGTATGTAATTGTGGAAAACCCTTGAGTTTAGATTTTAAGACATGGAGGTCGAACTGATGTCGGAATTCAATAAATGTTGTACGGTTGAACTCGTGGGAAGATAAGGAACCCGTTGAGGTGAAAAATTACTTAATTTCGAGAAGTGGGCCCGGGGCTCGGGTTTTGCTAATTTTGGGATTTCTTAGTATTTATTGATTGTTTTAGCGTGGGCTTTGTTCCCTCAACATATTGTGACATATTAGTTCTAATTTTGGATAGATTCGACGCGCGCGGAGGCGAATTCAAAGGGCAAAGGCATCGCTGGCTAAGAATTTAGCCGGTTCGAGGTGAGTAGTGATTGTAAATGATATCTTGAGGGTTTGAAACCCCGGATTTGCAGATCGTAGTGCTACATTGAAGTGAGGCACACGCTCGATGATGAGCGTGGGGTCCTTTACTACTGGGACTGGGACTTGGTCCATCCCGATTGATGATTTTTACTACATATTTGATTTAAACCTATTTGATATCATAATGTTTTGGGCTGATTGCCATATTTGGGCTTCGTGCCAATTGTTTGAACCCTCCGGGGTTTTATATCACTATTTCCTCAATATTTGTACTTATTACTTGAACTCAGTCACGTTGTTTCCATTGTTGTACAACTCAGCCACTTTTTACTCGGTTTTGAGATTTACACAATATTTAAAATGATGTTTGGGCTGAGAACTACTATTTTACTATGCCCGAGGGGCTTGTAATGATTTTCTGACTGAGTGCGGCCGAGGGCCAGGTGTGAGGTTTTACTGAGTGATATGAGGCAGAGGGCCTGAGATTCTTTATATACGCCACGAGGTGGCTAGATTGATATGAGACCGAGGGCCTAGATGTATGCCACGAGGTGGCTTGATATAGCGCTTGCGCCGTAAGGGGCCCCTCCCGGAGTCTGTACACCCCCAGTGAGCGCAGGGTACCCAGAGATAATACAGTTGGTAACAATGACAACTGTAGGTTACAGTTGGTAAAAATGACAACCGGTAACCAGAGATATTACAGTTGGTAACAATGACAACTGTAGGTTACAGTTGGTGACAATGACAACCGGTAACCAGAGATATTACAGTTGGTAACAATGACAACTGTAGGTTACAGTTGGTAACAGTGACAACTGGTAACAAAGATAATACAATTGGTAACAATGACAACTGTAGGTTACGGTTGGTAACAATGACAACTGGTAACCAGAGGTTCCAGTTGGTAACAATGACAACTAGTAACCAGAGCTGTGAGATTTATACTGAGCCCAGGAATATTATAGTTGGTAACAATGGCAAGTGGTAACCAGAGCTGGGAAGATTTTAAATGATTTCTTACTGATTTACTATTTTCAAATAATGATTTACTGCTTCATTATGCATTGCCTTGTGATTTACGTGTTTCCTTACTTTCAGTCATTATTTATATGTGCTAACCACTCAGTTGGAAGTACTCACATTACTCCCTGCACCATGTGTGCAGATTCAGGCGTTATTGATTTCGCTCCGAGGCATTGTCTATGATTGTCAGAGCGGTGACTCAGAGACTACAAGGTAGCTGTTGGCGTCCGCAGCCCCGTAACTCTTTATATTGTTATTTCCACTTTCTTCAAACAATTGTGCTAGAGATATTGTAATAGTAATCATATTATTAGGATTTCATTAGTCGCTCATGACTTTGTGACACCCCGGTTTTGGGCTGTTGTTGGGACGGTTCACTATGTTTTTTTTTTCGCAAATGACTGCTATTGAACTATGTTGTGTTGTTCCCTTGTTAAATTTATTGCTTAAATGAGTTATGGTTCAAATTGGCTGGCCTTGTCTTTATGAGAGGTGCCATCACGACCGGGTTTGGGATTCGGGTCTTGAGAAGCTTGGTATCAGAGCCTAGGTTACATAGGTCTCACGAGTCATGAGCGGGTTTAGTAGAGTCTCGCGGATCGGCACGGAGACGTCTGTATTTATCTTCGAGAGGCTGTAGAACCTTTTAGGAAAAACTTCAAATTCTTGATATTCTTATCGTGCGGTTTGATTCTATTGAGGCTTATGTCTTTATTTCCTTCCTACTCAATCTTATGCGGCGCGAAGCGCTTGTTATCAATTGGGCGTCGAAGAGTTGTAGTGGTACTAGAGACGTGGTGCTAGATGCGTTTTCGGGCAGGCTATTATCGCTGTCTTGTGGAAGGATGTTCTTATGTTCCAGCTTAATATCTGTATCTTCTATGGTTTAGAGACCGTGCACGAATTGCTACGATGTCTATGCGTTGTTGTCATACAATGTTGGTGAAATGGTAGAGTGCTTATCTATGGAACGCGACAGTGAATGACTCGAAAGGAGGATTTCTCAGTGTATGATTTAGAGGTTCAGCATTTAATTCCAGGGAAGGAAAGGCAGTCGGACTATAGATGTCCATGTTTGGTTGATGAAGTAACAAGACTGGATACTTTCAAGCATGATGGAATTTTCAATGTGATGCGGTGTCGTCATCCTTGTTTGAACGCATTATGTTTCGTCTATGTTACGGTCTTCTTGGATTTTGCCTTCGGGGCATGGTGCTGTGAAATGGTGCCTAAGGGGTAGTTGTACCCAGTGCAGCGTCATTAGAGGTGTCGGTAATGAATTCCATCGGTGGGTTATCTCCTGTGGGCTCTACATTATGTGACGGTGGCTTAGAGCTAAGTGCGGGGAGCCCCACCGTTTACAATTGGATCGCACGGTTGTCTGCTTCTGCGGTTTCTGGTTATCGGTACGCTGGCGGATTATTTATGACTAAGAAAAAAAAAAGAAGTATTAGGGGTGACTCAGCAAAGAACTAGATGGGCGTGTGCTATTTTCGGCGTTATCGATGCATGTTCAGGTTTTTGGGGATACTCGGAGCTTATGTTTTGTGGACGTGATGTACATGGAAAAGAGCGCTGTCGGTTGCTTCTTCGAGAGGTGTCATGTGCTAGTAGAGCGTTGGAGTTAGTTATCTTCGAGACTAGGTTAGAGTGACTGACTCTCGATAGCGGTCCTAGCGGATTCAAGAATTAAAGTGCAATGCCTAAAGATTTCGGGTCCAATGTGTGGTTAAGGATCGAGTCTTCACAGTGGATTGCGAACGAAACTTGGAATATTCTATGTTACCATCGGGTATACGGTGCAGTATTGGAGGAAAGGAAGAAATAGCTTCGGATGCGCAGAAGGTCTTGCGAAATGGGTGTCCCAGTCTGAGATAATATTGAGCACATAAGGAGGGTATGAGATGGTTCATGAGTATTGAGACGATGTGGTCTTGCGATTCGGGTCACTCGAGGTGAGTGCGAATTGAGTTCGTTATGTTGTGAATGGAGCTATTATATTTCTAAGTCAGGTGAAGAGTAAAATTGAAAGAAGTTGGGTCAGTTAGTAATGGTCGAATCGGTGTGATGGTGGCAATGATCAGTTCCTTCGGCGTGTGAAGTTTTTCATGCGGTATGTGGTTGTGCGTGCAGGTCCGATAGCCACCATGACTTGATTGATTTGGGAGATATTTGATTCAAATGGCCTGGTTGTGTGAATGGACTCCGGAAGAGTCATGATGGTTTAGACCACAACTTAAGGTTTGTATTTTCGGTAGTTATGGGAATTCAATTGCATGTTGCCGTGGTTCTTCTGAAATGAGTTGAGTGAAAGGGGTTCTAGCCAATGAAGTATTCATTCTACTAATAGTTCAGGGGTTATGAGAAATTCTTTTTAATCTCGCGTAACGGTATCATGTTTGGATCGGGTTGCACGGCGCAACGATATCATGTGTGGATCGGGTTGCATGCCGCAACAGTGTTATGTTGAGTACGGTCCCCTATACCTATTCTTGCGTATTTTGTTTCTCATCCTCTGAGAAGGATTTGTAACATCTGTTTGACCATTTTATTCGTTACGTGGGCTGGATAATTCTTTTTCAGAGTTCGTTCTTCATTATGTGTCATATTCAAATTGTAGCTTGTCGGCGCATTGATGGCGCCATATAAGAGCTGACTCGGTGTTTGAGGTGGCTTATTGCGTGAGAAGCTTGCATCGAGTGAGACGAGATTATTGGAGCTGAAATCTATGCAATCAGATTTATATAAGGCACATTAAAAGGAAATATCATTATTCAGTTCAGAATGAGGTAATGGTTCTTGACAGGATGAGAGACTCCATGAATTATTGATTCGGTAGGTGGCTACGAGCTTCTACACGTCTCTTTCATCGTGGCAGTATTGCGAGATTTGGAAGGATTTATATACGTCATGCGATGTGTTGCGGGCACCAGATTCCTGAAATTCCAGTTATTGTGGTCGGAGGATGTTATTATGGGCAATCGACTTATATGGTGAGTTTGTGAATTTGCACTCTACTACTGTGTTTATCCCTGTTGGGATATTTTGATAGTCTTAGCCGTGTCAATCATTTTTGTTTTGTACACTATTGAGGGCTGTGAGTCCAAAAGTGACTTTCTGTTACTCACTACAGTGGGTTTTGATGTAATTTCGGGATAACTGATTAGAGCATTATGAATTATATGCCTTATCGGTATGGGAGTTCATTATGTGCCGTGATTTCGATAAAAGGAAATTATTTTTAAAGGAGGAATGGATTGATTTCGGTTGGCACGAGTGCATATTACTTGTGATTCAGAGTTGAGGACGAGATCCTCGCATTTTTAATATGATGTGAAAAGCTTAAACAGGGCTATGAGCCGCAGTGGAAGTTATATAAGGACGAGATCCTTGTGATGAAAAATTATGTGTCTTAAATTCTCCCTGTGTGGAATTAAATTGGTAATATAGTACTGATAGGGAGTCATGCCTGTTAGGCTTATTTGATAATTCTTCTATGTATTTTTGTCCACATTTAGCCATATTCGTGCTGTAATTATTGAGTTTTAGCCTACAAAGGGAGTGTCCAGGTGGCGTTAAATGTGACTCGCTAATTCGAGTAAATAATTATGAGCTCTTCATGCCTCGTGAATTGCTGTCAGAGTTGTGAAAATTTGAAATGAGGTTTTGGTTAAACTGAGGTTAATTGATGATGCTGGAATTAATTATGAACAGCTATTATGACCAGAGACGTGGTTATGGGCATACATATGATGGGCGCGCAAGCACGAGTGGCTACAGCCGGTTGAGACTAACATGCCGTGTTGAATTATTTGGGCTGTGAGAAATTTGGCTTTGAAGTTTATAAATGTGGGTAAAAGAAATAATCTTCAATTGAGAAGGCGTTGTTGGATTCATGTTAAAGTTAAGGTGACGTGGAATCACCCGCGAGTGCGTGTAATAATACACATAGAAATTTAATGTCGTCGGAATAATTCTTGGCACGTTCGAGAACGAACGTTTGTTTAAGTGGGGGAGAATTTGACGACCCGGCTAGTCGTCTCGTGAGTTGCCGCTCCGTTTCCCCCATTTCTGCTTCATTATGCTTCATTATATGTGCTTTATGTGATCGAGTTGAGTAGTTTGCGTTTGGAGTGGGTTTGGTATGGAATGAGACACTTAGTCTCTTTTAAGAAGATTTAAGTTGGAAAAGTCAACCAGATGTTGACTTAGGAGTTAGAGGGCTCGGATGTGAATTCTAACGATTCGATTAGTTTCGGGAGATGATTTATGACTTAGCAGTGTGATCGGAATTGGTTTTGGAGGTCCGGTGTAGAATTAGGCTTGAATTGGTGGAGTTAGTATTTTGGCGATTTCCGGTTGTTAGGCGAGATTTCGATCCGAGGGTCGGAATGGAATTCCGAGAGTTGCTATAGCTTCGTATGATGATTTCGGACTTAGGCGTATGTCCGGAGTTGAAATTGGAATTCTGTAGGACAATTCAACCGCATTTTGGCGAATGTTGGAAAATAAAAAGTTTGACCGGGGAGTTGACTTTTGATATCGGGGCCAGAATCCAGTTCTGAAAATCTTCATAGGTCCGTCATGTCATTTACGACTTGTGTGCAAAATTTGAGGTCAATCGGACTCGATTTGATAGGTTTTGGCATCGAATATAGAAGTTGGAATTTATTAGTTTCATTAGGCTTGAATTGGGGTATGATTCATATATTTAGCGTTGTTTGATGTGATTTAAGGCCTCAACTACGTCCATAATATGTTTTAGGACTTGTTGGTATAACCGAATGGGGTCCCGAATGGCTCGGGTGAGTGTTGGGTGGTTAAACGGACTATTTCATCGTTGGAAAGGAAAATCTGCATTAATGTCAAAAATGCTATGTGATGCTGTCCAAAATATGGACAGCATGTTGATTATGCTACGCTAGCTGTGCAAAATATGGACAGCATGTTGATTATGTTACGCGAAAATGCTATAGCAAAGTGCAACAGATTACAATGTCAGAAATGCTACGTGAAGCTGTCCAAAATGTGGACAGCATGTTGATTATGCTACGCGAAAATACTGTAGCATTTTCAACACCTGAAAGTTTTATTGTTCCTATTTTTGACCTCTTTATGAATAGAAATAAGTGCCCATTTTCCATGAAAAACCCATTTTCATTATCCACAAAGAGAAACACCTCCAAACACCATAAAATCATAACAAATCAACCTCAAAACTATATCCAAAAGAGATTTTCTTGAACAAATTTTTAAAGAAGGGGGTTTTGACCATCTTGAACATAATTGGAGCTAGGGAACTCGGATTGAAGCGAAATCTTGAAGGATTTTTGGGATATTTTCGAGAGAAACATTGGGGTAAGTGTTCTTAACTCAATCTTGGTCAAATTACCCAAACCTATTGCCATTCTAGTATGTAATTGGTGATTTAAGTTGAGAAAATTGTGGAAAACCCTTGAGTTTAGATTTTAAGGCATGGAGGTCGAACTGATGTCGGAATTCGATAAATGTTGTACGGTTGAACTCGTGGGAAGATAAGGAACCCGTTGAGGTGAAAAATTACTTAATTTCGAGAAGTGGGCCCGGGGCTCGGGTTTTGCTAATTTGGGGATTTCTTAGTATTTATAAATTGTTTTCGCGTGGGCTTTTTTCCCTCAACATATTGTGACGTATTAGTTCTAATTTTGGGTAGATTCGGCGCGCGCGGAGGCCAATTCCAAGGGCAAAGGCGTCGCGGGATAAGAATTTAGCCGGTTCGAGGTGAGTAGTGATTGTAAATGATGTCCTGAGGGTTCGAAACCCCAGATTTGCATATCGTAGTGCTATATCGAAGTGAGGCACACGCTCGATGACGAGTGTGGGGATGATTTTTACTACATATTTGATTTAAACCTATTTGATATCATAATGTTTTGGGCTGATTGCCATATTTGGGCTTCGTGCCAATTGTTTGAACCCTCCGGGGTTTTATATCACTATTTCCTCAATATTTGTACTTATTACTTGAACTCAGTCATGTTGTTTCCACTGTTGTACAACTCAGCCACTTTTTACTCGGTTTTGAGATTTACACAATATTTGAAATGATGTTTGGGCTGAGAACTACTATTTTACTATGCCCGAGGGGCTTGTAATGATTTTCTGGCTGAGTGCGGCCGAGGGCCAGGTGTGAGGTTTTACTGAGTGATATGAGGCAGAGGGCCTGAGATTCTGTATATACGCCACGAGGTGGCTTGATTGATATGAGGCCGAGGGCCTAGATGTATGCCACGAAGTGGCTTGATATAGCGCTTGGGCCGTAAGGGGCCCCTCCCGGAGTCTGTACACCCCCAGTGAGCGCAGGGTACCCAGAGATAATACAGTTGGTAACAATGACAGCTGTAGGTTTCGGTTGGTAACAATGACAACCGGTAACCAGAGATATTACAGTTGGTAACAATGAAAACTGTAGGTTACAGTTGGTAACAATGACAACTGGTAACCAGAGATAATACAGTTGGTAACAATGACAACTGTAGGTTACGGTTGGTAACAATGACAACCGGTAACCAGAGATATTACAGTTGGTAACAATGACAACTGTAGGTTACAGCTGGTAACAATGACAACTAGTAACCAGAGATAATACAGTTGGTAACAATGACAACCGGTAACCAGAGATATTACAGTTGGTAACACTGACAACTGTAGGTTACAGTTGGTGACAATGACAACTAGCAACCAGAGAAAATGCAGTTGGTAACAATGACAGCTGTAGGTTACGGTTGGTAACAATGACAACCAGTAACCAGAGATATTACAGTTGGTAACAATGACAACTGTAGGTTCTAGTTGGTAACAATGACAACTGGTAACTAGAGCTGTGTGATTTATATTGAGCCCAGGAATATTACAGTTGGTAACAATGACAACTGAAGGTTACAGTTGGTAACAATGGCAACTGGTAACCAGAGCTGGGAAGATTTTAAATGATTTCTTACTGATTTACTATTTTCAAATAATGATTTACTGCTTCATTATGCATTGCCTTGTGCTTTACGTGTTTCCTTACTTTCAGTCATTATTTATATGTGCTACTCACTCAGTTGGAAGTACTCACATTACTCCCTGCACCATGTGTGCAGATTCAGGCGTTATTGATTTCGCTCCGAGACATTGACTACGATTGTCAGAGCGGTGACTCAGAGACTACAAGGTAGCTGTTGGCGTCCGCAGCCCCGTATCTCTTTATATTGTTATTTCCACTTTCTTCAAACAATTGTGCCAGAGATATTGTAATAGTAATCTTGTTATTAGGATTTCATTAGTCACTCATAACTTTGTGACACCCTGGTTTTGGGCTGTTGTTGGGATGGTTCACTATGTTTTTTTCCGCAAATGGCTATTATTAAACTGTGTTGTGTTGTTCCCTTGTTAAATTTATTGCTTAAATGAGCTAGGGTTCGAATTGGCTGGCCTTGTCTTCATGAGAGGCGCCATCACGATCAGGTTTGGAATTCGGATCGTGACAATAAGAGTGTGGTACTGCCGAGGCGAATGGACGATCCTATAAGAATATGATACTGCGGAGGCGAACAGCCGGATCCTATAAGAGTGTGTTACATGATACTGCCGAGGTGAACGACCCAATCCCAGTAGAGTATTTCATGAAGTTGCCAAGGCGAACGACCCGATCCCATTAGAATATGAAGCTTTTATGGGTCTTTGAACCCACTAACGAACATAAGTGTGAGTTATGAGATTCAAGAAAATATTCTGATGGCTACGCACCACGTGGAAGAAATCAGTAAGGGAAGTACAATTTCTACGGCTGAACAAGTAGCTTGTCAAGTATCTAAAATTGCAAGTCCATTACTTTACGCGAGTCTAGTCTCAGGTCATAATGCAAATTAAAGCGATAGAACATGCAAGGATAACACAAATAATACAACTAAAGCGTGGCGTAAGCCTATGTCTACCCGGACATAATTAGGAATTAACGCATACGTACGGACACTCGTTACCTCATACGTGTATAGCTCCCACAACATGTGGCACATAACAAATATAACACCTACGGGGTAATTTCTCCCTCACAACGTTAGACAACAGACTTACCTCGCTATAAAATCCGATAACAGGCTTCAACACCTTTCTGACACCTCAAATCGATGCCAAATGATACGAAACTAATCAAACAATGTGAAAAACAATCCAAATATACTCCAATACTCATAATTTAACAATTATACATAAATTCCCACCTCCCCAAAAAAAGTCAACCCCCGGACCCACGTTCGGATTTCGAAAATTATTGAAAATAATTATTACCCATAACTTATATAGATTATATTCTGAAAATCATCCAATTTCTTCCATGCATTGACCCTCAAATCAAGGATTTACCATCTTATAACTTTTGGGGCTCAAAACCCTAATTTTTACAATTGAAACACGGATAGAAATGATAACCAACAAAAAAATTCATGAAAAAAACATCAAATAAAGGTAAGATATGTATCCTTGTTGAGACAAGAACAACGCCGCGAAAATTACCTCAAATGAATATGTAGAACTCAAGATATGCTCAAAATACTAAAATGCTCGGTCTGTCCATTTAAAACACTATCTAGGCGATTTTTGTTCTTCGCCTTCGTGGGACACCGTCGCGTTCACGAAGACCAATTTTTCATGCTGAGCGGTCAACCCAAATTTCTTTCTCCGTGTTCGCGAAGAACAAAGTCTGCACCAGAAGCCAGCAATATTTCCCGACACGAAAATGGGCATAACTCTCTCATACGACCTCAGAATTCGACGATTCTCAACGCTATGATTCCGTAATTACGATATAGATCTAATGGCTCAATCCAATCACAATCAAAGGTTGTTTTCTCAATATGGTACCCTTTATGTCCAAAGAAATGATGTTGAAACATCAAATAAGAGCGCGATACTATCCAAACACATCTGAAACACACCCGAGGCCCATGGGACCACCCCTTCCAATTACATAAACCAGTCCCAAGACATAACACAAACGCACTTGAAGCAATACATAACACCAATAACATCAAAATTCCGAATCGACGATCAAATTCTCCTTTTAAATTTTAAATATTCAGACATCGACAAACGCGTCCGGATTACACACAAACATTCTGGAATGACGCCAAACATTACGTACAAGTCATAAATCATGATACGAAGCTATTCCAAGGCTCAGAACCTCAACAAACATTGATAACAACGAAGTCCACTTCAAACAAAACTTTGGAAATTCTAAAACCTTCGAATTGCAAACTTTCCACAATAAGCACTGAAATTCTCTCGTACCACTCGATACTCAACCCGAATTTACGCCCAAGTCCGAAATCAACATACAAACCTATTGGAACCTTTAAATTCTGATTCCAAGGTCGTTTACTCAAAAGTCAAATCTTGGTCAACTCTTCCAACTTAAAGCTTCCAAATTAAGAATATTTCTCCGAATTAACTCCGAACTTCCCGAAATTCAATTCTGACCACGCATACAAGTTATAGAACATGAAATGAAGCTACTGAACGACTCAAACCATTGAACGACCATCTAGAGCTCTAAACGACCGGTCAGATCTCTAAGGCCCTATTAAAATTTTACCAAGGAATTTAAGGTTTCGACTTTTCGGGATTGAAGAATTCACTGAGGAGTTGGTGGAAATATTTTGGAAGAAAAAGGCAATTCTGCAAAATGTTTCGCGAGCGCAAAATCATTTTTCAGGCCACATAATTGTCCTAGAGTTGAGCAGGGAGGTGTTAAAGTTTGAAAGTTATTTTGCGCCCATTCTGCAGTCGCATAATTCATTCTGCGGTCGCATAATTAATTATGCGGCCACATATGTGATCTACGGACCGCAAAATGGTTGCAGACCGGTCCAGTGCAGCCCAGTTCTAAGAATCAATTTTGCTGTCAGTTCTGCGACTGCAGACCTAAGTTTGGAGGGTCTATTTTTTTATTTTTATAACCCGACCCCACTTTGATAAATAGCCTTTGGGGTTTATTTTTGGGCGATTATCTGATGATATTAGAGAGAAGTGAGAGTGTTCTAGATAGAGGAAGAAGCTCAAGTGCTTTGTTAATCAAGATCTTGTCCAAGCTTTGAAATATAACAAGGAAATCTCACAAGATCTTCACTCAAGAGGCAAGGTTCCATACCCTAGTCTTCAATTTCGAATTTGGGTAGAAGAGGGTTGATTGAGAGTATGATTCTTGGATGTAAGAGTATTATGTATACATGCATGTACCAATATGGTTTGTGGAAGATTGTTGAGCCCAACTGGGTAAAGATTAGGTTGTAAAGAGAAAGAAGTCTTGTGGAAGAACTCTGTAACCAATTTGCACATCTACAGTTTGATAAAATGCTCAAATGAGCTGAGAACCTGAATATCTTCCTAATTTGTGTTTAATTTTGTTATGTCTCAAAATAGATTGGGCTTGCTAGGATTTTCGGAGTAGTGTAGTGAATTAAGGGGAGCTCTTTCGAGGTGTGAAGTCTAAACTCTTCTTCTAGTATCGAAATTTCCGAACTCTTGTAAAATTCTATCATGTGTGCTCAAACTTGAAACACAATTGATGTGAGATGTTCAAGCTAGTAAATTGATTCTCAAATTGCATAACGTGCCCAAACCCTTATGTGTTAAAGATTGTCTACTGTGACTTAATTATGTTATAACCTTTGTGGGATGAAGGTATTGTATGAAATCAATGTAACTTAGCACTCATTTCTCATATGATGAAACCTTATGAACTTACACTGCTAAGGCCAAAGGTGCCAAATGGTTGATTTGAAAGGGAACTCTTTTCTACAAACTATTATAATTTTGGGACCCTAAATTGTGGTATTGTGAGTACACCTCCACCCGCATATATTGGGGTGAGGTAGCGGGTCCGCTTTGTGTAGAGTTGTGATATTGTGAGTACACCTCCGCCCTCATATATTGGGGTGAGGCGGCGGGTCCGCTTTGTGTAGTGTTGTGGTATTGTGAGTACACCTCCACCCATATATATTGGGGTGAGGCGGCGGGGCTGCTTTGCGTAGAGTTCCCGGTATCGGGATTGCACCTCCACCCGCATACATTGGGGTGAGGCAGCGGGGCCGCTCTGTGTAAAGATAGTTGTAGAGGATCCCTGACTTGAAGTTTGTGAATGTTATTGAAAGCTCTTACTAATTTTGTTGTGGCTTTAACGACTAATTAAGCCTTCTACTATTACCATAACTCATCGTAAGTCATATCGTTTTTCCAAGTCCTTGAATAGGTGTTTAGTTTTCATACTAGTACCAAGCATTCCGGAGTTGTCCAAAATCACTATTTGACACCTCGTGCACCTACCCGTTCCACCACAACCCACGTGAGCACATTAGCTCGAGCCAAACTGAAGATCCTCCCTATAACCTTAGCTAACAAGCCTTGGAACCAAATTCCAACATCTGAAATTCTCCATGAGACCTGATTCCAACATGTAAACACCGTAACAATCTCAACCCACTGTACCAAATAGGATCCTGCACACATGCTGAGATCACACAATGCACCGCATAATTCTTTTGTACATGATAACATCCTCTGACTATAATAGCTACAGATTCACGAACCAGATGCCTATAGTATATCCCATAACACATGTAGGCCTGGTCTCAACCCTCACCATACTGCAATGAGGAAAGAGATGTGCAAGAAGTCATTACCACCCGTTAGATCAAAAACTCATGGAGTTTCCTCGCTCGACCAAAACCATTCCCTCATTGTGAACTGAATAGTGACATTTTCTCTTTAATATAACTTACATAAATCTGATCGCACTGATTTCAGGTCCAATAATCTCATCTAACCCAGTACAAGATACTCATGCAATAAGCCACCTCAAACACTGACTAAATTCCTATATGACTCCATCAATGTGCTAATAAGTTACAACTCAAATAAGACACGTAACGAATAAAATGGCTAACAGATGCTATGAACCTTTCTTAGAGAAGAGAAAAGTGACACACAAAACTAAGTATAGGGAACCGTTCTCAACATCTCACTGTTGCGGCGTGCAACCAAATCCACACATGATATCATTGCAGCGTGCAACCTGATCCAAACATCATACCTGTGGTGGTGTGCCACCTGATCCACGCATAACAATCAATAAGGAGATACCCATCGAGCCAAAATGTTCATACCTATGGAATGCCCGAAAATCTACCACAAGCAGGCCAAGTTCATAAATAAGACCCGGGGGGACAAACAATGCCACACGCTACAAAAACTCAAGCATGACTAAGGTGCAATAATGACAAGCTACACTGGACCATAACACACGTGTGAATAATCAAGTCGTCTCACAACCCATATGGCATAATAGAGTATTACATAGGATAGCACGACAGGGATAACATTCAACGCCCCAAGACTCCTCCTTAGGCAATGCTACGCTGAATGAACACATCCGACCTGATTTACGACATACATTCACAATAGATCTACTATGGACCTTAAGCTGATTACGATCATCCCTTACTGGGCCAATAACCTTTCAAGGACCATCGTGAGTGACCCAAACCATGAGACCAGGTCGTCTCGATACCCATAAGTCATATTAAACCCTCCTCGTGCACTCCATAGTATCTCCAACTAATACACCTGCTCTGAAAGACCTCCTGTGAATCCGAAGTTGTTTCTCCCATTTCTTAACTCTGCACCTTAGACCCGATGATAACCTAGAAATTTCCCAAGTATTCTTCACACTCTTCTACAAAACCCTGTCCTCAGCCACGTAATAAACCCAAAATCTTTAAACATCGCACTTTAATTCTTGAACCCACTAGGACCATTGTTAAGAGACCCACTCTGACATAATCTCGAGCAGGTAACCAACCATTGGTGCCCTGTTAGCACCAGAACTCTTCCAAAGAAGCAAACATATGAATTCTTTTCCTTGTACATCACATCCACTAGAAGCATAAATTCTAACTCATTACAACACCTGCACATGAGAATAGGAGGTACCGAATATTCTTGGAAGACCTTTCCTTGCTACGGGGAAGGCTCTTTGTGATGTTGAAGCCAGAGAACTTACATTTCGAATTGGTGATGAAAAAGTGGTTTTCCATGTGTGTAAGTCCATACGGAAACCAAATAGTAATGAAGTGTGCTCTTTTGGAAACTTGGTGACCGATGTTATTATTGATGACACAAGTGCGACAATCAATGTTATTGATATATTGGAGGCCATCTTGCTCAACTATGATGATGACGAAATGGATGGCTTCATGAAATTTGTGAACTCTTTGAAGGAATGGGGTCATACAACTATGTACCCCGAAAATTGTCCTTGGATCTGAAAAATAGGACAACTCCTCCTACAAAGACTTCTATTGAAGAGCCTCCCACCTTGGAGTTGAAGCCATTGCCTCCACATCTTCATTATGAATTTCTTGGCCCTTGTTCTACTTTACCCGTTCTTATTTCCTCTTGTTTGACTAACGTGCAGGTAGATTCCTCATTGGAAGTGCTACACAAGATGACGAAGGCGCCTTTTGCATGCATAAGATCAAATTGGAGGATGGCGCCAAACCATCCATGGAACATCAAAAAAGACTTAATGAGGCTATTTAAGAAGTCGTCAAGAAGGAGATTATCAAGTGTTTGGATGCCGGGGTTGTCTACCCTATATCTAATAGTTCATGGACTTCTCCGATTCAACGTGACCCAAAGAAAGGGGGTATGACGGTGGTCACCAATGAAAAGAATGAGTTGATTCATACAAGAATGGTGACCGGATGGAGGGTGTGTATGGACTATCGCAAGCTCAAAAAATTCACAAGGAAGGAACACTTTCCACTTCCTTTATTTAATCAAATGCTTCATAGATTGGCTGGCCGTGCTTTCTATTGCTTTCTTGATGGATATTCAGGCTGCAACAAAATTCTTATTATTCCGAAAGATCAGGAGAAAACAACCTTTACATGTCCCTATGGTACTTTCTCCATCAAGCGGATGCCTTTCGGTTTGTGCAATGCACCTACGACTTTTCAAAGGTGTATGATTGCTATCTTCACGGACATGCTGGAGGACTTCCTTGAAGTTTTCATGCATGACTTCTCGATGGTTGGAGATTCTTTTGATGATTGTCTTGCAAATTTGGATAAAGTGTTTCCTAGATGTGAAGAAACAAATTTGGTGCTTAATTAGGAGAATGCCATTTCATGATCAAGGAAGGCATTCCCCTTGGCCACAAAATCTCAAAGAATGGAATTAGAGTTGACAAGGCAAAGATTGAGGTGATTTCTAAACTTCCACCTCCAGTTTCGTTGAAGGGTGTGCGGAGTTTCTTAGGCCACACGAGGTTTTACCGGTGTTTCATCAAAGATTTCTCTAAGGTGGTGAACTCTTTGTGCAAGCTTCTTGAGAAGGCAGCTATGTTCAACTTCAATGATGATTGCATAAGAGCTTCTGAATTGTTAAAGTTCAGGTTGACAACTACGCCCATCGTCATCGCTACAAATTGGGGTGTCCCTTTTGCACTCAGGTGTGATGCAAGTGACATAGCGGTTGGGGCTGTTTTGGGGCAATGCATCAACAAAAATTTCAACCGGTCTACTATGCTAGTAAGGCCATGAATATTGCCCAAGTCAACTATACCGTTATGGAGAAATAGCTCATGGCCATTATGTTTGCAATTGAGAAGTTTCGTCCGTACTTGATAGGTGCCAAAGTCATTGTCCAGGCGAACCATCCGGCGCTTCGGTCTCTTATGAGCAAGAAGGACTCCAAAGCTCGATTAATGAGATGGGTGCTTTTGTTGCAAGAGTTTGATATTGACATCCAAGATTGAAAAGGGAGTGAAAACAAAGTGGCAGACCATCTGTCTCGTTTGAAGGAGGGGAGGCCGCATGATGGCCTTGAAATCAATGACTCCTTCCCGATGAGCAAATCTTGGCTACTTCAATGAAAGAGGTGCCATGGTTCGTGGATCAAACAAATTTTCTTTTGTGTGGAGTCATTTCGGATGAATTCTATTCAAACCAAAGGAAGAAACTCAAACGAAATTGTCAAGATTATTATTTGGATGAACCATACTTTTTACGGATCTGTACGGGTGGGGTGGTTAGAAGATGTCTATCGGAAGAAGAGCAAGGTGAAATTCTCAGGGCATGTCAATCTTCGCCATATGGTGGTCATCATGGAGGCGCAAGAACAGCGGCCGAAGTGCTTAGTTGCGGCTTTTATTGGCCCGCGCTTTACAAGGATGTAAGTAAGCTAGTGAAAAAATGTGATGAATGTCAACGGGCAGGTGGAATCTTAAAGAAGAATGAAATGCCTCTCACAACCATCTTGGAGATTGATATTTTCTATATGTAAGGTATTGACTTCATGGGATCTTTTGTGAGTTTACTAAATATGTCTGAGCAAAGGGTTCAACCCCGAAAATCTGATGATTTCTGACCAGAAGGCTCCAGACCTCTATGCCTCCTTGTAGGAAAACTTCCGTACCTATGATTAAGCTTGCTTTCCTCGAGTCTCTTGCTTTGTTCCTTATACTGTGGTTTCGTACCTATGATTAAGCTTGCTTTCACGGAGTCCTTTGCTTTCTTCTTATACTGTGGTATCAGAGCCAGCCCATCCTTTCGGAGGGAGGAACATTTTACCAAATATGTCTGAGTCATTTCCATCATCGTCTTCCTTAGTAAAAATGAATATGTCCCCTACTCTGTATAAAACCCTGTCCAAAAAATATGAATTTCTTGTCAGTTACAAACCCCAAGAATGGCGAAAATTACTAGAAAAATTCACTCCAAGTTGGGAGGATAGTGAAACTACACCCAAACCCCAATCACCACCAGTCCATACCTCACAACCCACAAAGTCACCTGAACCTAAAACTTCACCAATTTCGAAAATCACAAATTCCCCACAACCACAGATATTCATGCTAAGTCCTTCAAGCTCCAGTAATACCCAAGACTTTCCTTCACTACAACCTTTTGAAAAAGAGGGAATAAGCCATGCTCCAAAATTCCCCAAGAAAAACGTAGTGCTACCTACTGGAGAAAAACCCCCAACAAGTGACATCGAGGCAACAATAAACTGGCAATCCGAAAACTCCATCTGCCAAAACAAGGTACTGAACAACATTGGCAACACCATAAAAAAGGTGGCCCATACACAAAACAAAATGATGAGCAAAGTAGAAACAACAGAGAAAAAGATGGAGCAAACATGGTCTCGCCATGAAGGACTAATCAAAACTTTGGAACTGAGGTTAGCAAATTTGCAATATGAGATTTGTCCGCCAGGAACTTCACTTTTCCAATTTTTCCAACAACAACAAAAAGAGACGGTTTCCCTCAAAGAACAAATTCAGCTCTTAAGAAATGACCACTCTAAGCCACAAACAACCCCGGTTGTCCCTTCAAAACCTACTTTCTTCCCTATGTCTCCACAATATATTCCTCACCTAAATTAGACAACACCTTTTCTACTTTTCCATCTACCTCACAGAATCCATTCTCTTTCACCCAACCCGTAAAAGAAGAACAGGAGTTTGATATCACAAAATTGGTTTGGGAAAAAAAGATGCAATTGTAGAACAGAAACAAATGAAGAAATGGCGAGACAAAGGAGAAAGCTCAAAAGGATCCAACCCAGAAAATCTGATGATTTCTCACCAGAAGGCTCCACACCTCTATGTCTCCCAGCCAAGATGCATATCGGAAGAAGATACTCCATGGTCAGAATCTCTGAATTCATCAGAAGATGAATCAATGGAAGATAGCTCTCAATCAAGCAATGAATCTACAACAAACTCTTTCGAAGATGACAATCCTCCAATATTTGTAAACCAGCCAAGAGAGCCAGAAGTATCTGAAGTAGATGACGAACAAGAAGGCATGACAGATGAGCCAATCCCAGAAAGGAGATACGAGCCCATGGCGTACAAGCCAGTTGGAACCGGCTTTCATACTTTCACCTTAGATGACGTCAAGGTTTCAAAATGGCCTCAGAGGATCCATGACTTCTATACTGATGGTGACCAAAAATTTAGCAGAACGGGAAAAGTATGTTATCTTGTCAGAACTCACTTCACGGTTCTCGGGAATCCTCAAAGATTGGTGGAACTCACTTGGATTTCAAGACAAAAATACTTTTCTCACTTCCCAAGATTTTGCCTTGAACATCCAGATCCTACATGAAGCTTTCTGCGGAGATACTGGCCAAAGGCAGGAGAAAATGCGAAGACAACTATTCGAGATGAAGTGTGTGTCATTCGACAGAAATGATATTGACAGACATTTTCAAAAAATGGCCAAGATATACTTTGAAATCGGTGGAGACATCAATCTGAAGCAAGCCTTTGTCTCTTCCCTTCCAGAGTTACTGGCAAGCCGAACCATGACCATCATTGAAGAAAAGTTCCGGTCCATAACCATCCCACAAATTGGTTACATCAGGCAGGCTATTTTCGTCTCATTGGATGAAATTTGTACGAAGATCTCAGCCCTAAAGCAAATTATCCATCACAATCCAGCGCTTGACAAAGCATGCCGCAAAACTGATCTAATCACCGGATCAGGATGTTCCTGCAGCAAGTCTAGACGACGCAAAGAATTCAGGAGGTTCAAATGGCCAAAAATTCCATATGGAAAATCAAGATCCAAGAGACGCACAAAATATTTCAGACTCAGAAGGCCAGGAAATTTTCACAGGAAGGACAGATACTTTATTTGCCATAAGATTGGACATTTCGCAAAAAATTGTCCCCAATCAAGAAGATCTGTCAAACTCCTTGAAGAGATTGAAGATTACACTGGCATACATCTTGGAAAAGAGGAGGACCTTGAATCCATATTCTATGTGGATGACGAACCCAATGAAGAAACTATAATCTCTCTCGATATCTACGAAGATCAAGGCAATGATCAGTACCAAATTTCAAAACCAGTGATCGAGGCATGAGAGGAGATCAATGCTCTCACAATCATTCCTCAAGTAGAACTCAAAGTCTATTCATCCAAATTGGATAAACCAGCTCGAGTTATCGCTTTCTTCGACACCGGAGCTGCTTCCTCACTCATAAATCCTACTGTTCTCCCTGAAGATCAATGGGTGCCGCATTTCAAGGATTTCAACAATGCATCAAATGCAATCTTAACCACAACTGCCATTACAAAGCACTTGGTCACAATTAAGTTCTTTCCAACATTGAAGTACAGAACCAAGCTGCTAGGATCTGATGTGCCAGGAAAAGATCTTATTATTGGATTCGACATTTACAGGCAACTTAGAGATCAACTCTAGATCAAGGCTAGCGGGATAGCTTTTAAAAAGCAGTTCAGACCTTATTCTAAGATTCCAAGGCTATTCCAAATCACCGATGACGAACAAATCAAAGAGATTGAGCAGAATCTCATTGAACATTCATGTGTTGAATCCCACAAAGATTTCATGAAGAAAGGAAAAAGCCCATTATAGAAAAACCAAGAGTTTTTTATCAAGCTCCCTTTCAAGAAAAATGAAAATATCAATACGACAAAAGCCAGTCATTCAGGCATGAATCCAGATCATCTTCAGCTTGCAAAGAAAGAATGCGAAGAACTGTTGGAATTTGATCTGATATATCCATCGGATTCACAATGGGCATGCGAAGCATTTTATGTCAACAAAAGAGCTGAGCAGACAAGAGGAAAACTCAGGTTAGTTATTAATTACCAGCCACTAAACCATTTCCTCCAAGATGATAAATTCCCCATCCCAAATAAACTCACTCTTTTCTCCCACTTAGCCAAGGCCAAATATTTTTCCAAGTGTGATTTAAAATCTGAATTTTGGCAATTGGGAATCCACCCTGAAGAACGACCCAAAACGGGATTTTGCATCCCCGATCATCACTTCCAGTGGAAAGTCATGCCCTTCGGGTTGAAAACTGCACCCTTTTTGTTCCAAAAAGCCATGATAAAAATCTTCCAACCATCCTCCATACCTCATTAGTTTACATTGATGACATCCTGTTATTTAGTGATACATTGGAAGAACATGTCAACTTGCTTCGTCAATTCGAAACATTAGCAACACGGTACGGAATCCTGCTCTCAGCACAAAAGATGGTTCTTGCTCGAAAGGAGATTGATTTTCTCGTAATGCATTTTTCCCAAGGTGAATACAGTCCAGGACCGCATATATGTCAAGAATTACTTAAATTTCTGGACACCAACATCACAACAAAGCAGATCCAACAGTTCTTGGGGGTAATAAATTATGTAAGAGATTTCATCCCAAACATCTCTACATGCATTTCACCGCTCACAGGAATGCTCAAGAAAAATGCACCATCATGGGGAGAGAAACAGGATGAAGCAGTCAGAAAAATAAAGGAGATATGTAAAAATGTCAAGTCTCTCTGCATCCCTTCAGATGCAAAAAAAGATACTGCAAATTGATGCCAGCCATGAATATTGGAGTGCTGTTCTATTTGAAGAAAAAGATGGCCAGCGAAAAATATGCGGATACGCCAGTGGAAAGTTTAAAGATACCGAGCAACATTATCACTCCACCTTCAAAGAAATTCTTGCAGTAAAGAATGGAATCAAGAATTTCAATTTCTTCCTTATCCATACAGAATTTCTAGTAGAAATGGATATGAAGGCTTTCCCAAAAATGATCCCGATAAAGTCAAAAATTATCCCTAATCCTCAGATTCTCAGGTGGGCACAATGGTTCTCTCCATCCAAGATTCAAGTCAAGCACCTGAAAGGAAAGGATAATATTCTCGCAGATTTTTTATCGCGACCGGAAGAATTCTCAAAAAGATTTTCCCCAGCAAAACTGAAGCCAAACAATCACATCTTTATGTTTTCAAATACACTGGGAACTAGTTAATTGAAGCCAACGGATCATCCACCAGAGTTTTTCAACCTCATGGATCCCTTTGATCCTTCAATTGTTATGGAAAGAAGAACTTATTATGAGCTCCAAGTTTTCCAGCAATATGGAGGATCCATTCTCAAACCTTTTGGCGTCAATCCAGAATATCCATTCTGCCATATATTCATAGCTCAAGCCAGGGATTTTCCACAAGAACTATGGGTTTTTCTGGTACATATGCCATCAGTATTATATTTTAATGGAATTCAAATGCAACGTCTTCAAGGATTTTGATACCATTTCACCAGCCCTTAGAGTATTTTTACTATGGTTCAAGCCTAGAAGATATAAGATGAAATGTTTTAGTGATTCCTACGCAGCAAAAATATTCATGTTTCATAGGCCAGTGAAGATCATTAATGGAAAAGTTCAGGCACAAGCAGAGGCATCATTCCGGTGGAAATTTCCAGTGTCCATTTTATCAATGGAGGAAGAGTATAGCGAGACACAAATAATCATTTTTCAGCAAAATAGGTGCACCCCAAAAGAGATATGGCCAAAAGAATGGGCAAGCTGGAATTATACCAATACCTATCCTCACTGGGAAAGAGTCCGGGAAGCAGCAAAGGAATATCAAACACCATATGAAGTCATCCGAGAAAAGATCACTAATGACATTTCCAGATTAAGGTTGCGAATTAAATCTCTCAGTCCAAAGGGAAAGGAGCATAGCAGTGAAGAACCGTCAAGTTCCAGGCGCTACTTCACAAGGTCTTCGAAAAGATGCCTGGAAGACAATTCTATGATTGATAAAGGATAATTGTCTTAGTCCTTGCTAATCCCCCCTTAATTCTCCATTACCAACCCAAAAACCCTCAAAAATATCCTACCCATGCCAAGAAAAATTTTCACAACTTTCCATACTATCCGAGCCCCACTTTACGTTGTTTTGCTACCATAGTCCTCCAAAAACTATCAAAAAATATCCTACCCATGCCAAGACAAATCTCCACATCTTTCCATGCTATCCGGGCCCCACATTACCTTGTTTTCACATGCTTCCACATGCCTCCACATGCTTCTTCACATGCAACACAATACAGTCACATGGCATCACATGCTCCCTCATGCTACACCATGTATATATCACCCCGTTCATATGCTTTCAGGTGTTTTTTAGTGGTTTTGCCTAAAGTCCTTCACATGCCGGAGGGTCCCGCTTGTAGATAAGTTTTCCATGTAAGATAGGTTTGTTTTATCTAGAATGTTTGTCTGGTAATAACCTCCTAGTCCTATGTAAAGGAGGCCTTGTAGTAGTTGTAGGATCTTCTTGTACTTGACATCAGATAATCATCTTGTAATCATCGTGCACTCTTTGGAAATCTCTTGTGATATATTACATATGAGTTTTTTCTAAATTTCCCTCTTGTTCTTCCTTTCGAATGGATGGAAAGGCCGGTCCATGTATTAAAATAGAGTAAGTGTACTCTTTGAAAGTTAGCTTATTGTAGTACGGTCCACGTATGAAAATAGAGTAAGTGTACTCTTTGAAAGTTAGCTTATGTAGTGCGAGAGTTTTCTGAGTTATGAACAGCTAACGTTGGTTATAGTACAAAAGTTTTCTGAGTTGTGTAGCTTGGCAACCCGTCCCTGAATGGGTTGTTGAAGCCAGCCCCCTTTGTAGGAAAACTTTTGCTACTATAAACAAATTAGCTGTTTGTGTAGCTTGGCCAGAGCCAGCCCCCTTTTTGTAGGAAAACTTTCGTACCTATGATTAAGTTTTCTTTCCTCGAGTCTCTTGCTTTGTTCCTTATACTGTGGTTTCGTACCTATGATTAAGCTTGCTTTCACGCAGTCCCTTGCTTTCTTCTATACTGTAATCCATTTTGGTGCCATCCGAATTGCTTTAACATATCACGGAAGAAAAGGTCAGCCGGTGGTAGCTCGACTTTCTCTTCTAGATACAAGATACTTGGAGTACCAACATGCAAATTTGGGTACTGCAGAAGTTACCTTGAATGCTGGGACAGTCTTCATGACAATCTTTCCAAACTTCAACATGCCCCTTTATGATCCATACCTAACCGAAGCACTAAAAATCCAAGTCCAAATCCAAGGAGCCCCTCAAGCCAAAGATTGCATCCAAGCCACTCTTCATGACCAAATGGCATGGCGAGTCCAAAATCATGCCATGGATCTTTGCCTTCCCGGATGAGAAAAAGCTTTACTCCTAAATATTGATGCTACCAAAGGAAACACCATCTGCACCCAAATACCCAGACAAATTTCAAGAGATGAACTTGTCAAAATTCTTCCTGATTCCTGGATCACAAATTATGAAAAGTTAAGAGAACTGGAAGAATCCCTGCAATCTGGTGAACCAACTTTTACCAAAAGAAATGACAAAACTGTTTGTATAAGCTTCGACCATTCCCACATCAAAAAACTCAATAAAACCATCTTTTCTTGCCAAATGATCCAACCCAAGGATACAACAGATACATACCCTGAACCTGACGGAGAACTCTTTTGGAATATACAAAGCATCATGGAAGAACACGACTGGTGTCAAAGTTTTGACAAAAATGGACAGAATACTTGGTGGTTCAAATGCCCCTTTACGGGACACTGCCCTTGGGATCTTGATTGCGACTGTCAAGACTGTTTAGAAGATCCAAATGGAGAATATGACGAACACCACCAGCGTCATGAAGAAAGGTTCGGCCTCAACAAAACCAAATCAAAATCCAAGAAAAAGGGGAAGACCACTGAAAAGCAATTTCGAGCCAAATATGAAAATAAAGACCCTTCAATTGCTCATTAAGCCGTCCGGGTAAATATGAATTTCTTGTCAGTTACAAACCCCAGGAATTGCCAAAATTACCAGAAAAATTCACTCTAAGTTGGGAGGATAGTGAAACTACACCCAAATCCAAATCACCACCAGTCCATACCTCACAACCCAAAAAGCCACCTGAATCTAAAACTTCACCAATTCCGAAAATCACAAATCCCCCACAACCACAGATATTCATGCTAAGCCCTTCAAGCTCCAGTCATAACCACGACTTTCCTTCACTACAACCTTTTGAAAAGGAGGGTATAAGCCATGCTCCAAAAATTCACAAGAAAAACGTAGCGCTGCCTACTGGAGAAAAACCCTCAACAAGTGACATCGAGGCAACAATAAACTGGCAATCCGAAAACTCCATTTGCCAAAACAAGGTACTGACCAACATTGGCAACACCATAAAGAACATGGCCCATACACAAAACAAAATGATGAGCAAGGTGGAAACAATTGAGAAAAAGATGGAGCAAACATCGTCTCGCCATGAAAGTACTAATCAAAACGTTGGAACTAAGGTTGGCAAATTTACAATATGAGATTTGTCCACCAGGAACTTCACTTTTCCAATTTTTCCAACAATAACAAAAAGAAACGGTTTCCCTCAAAGAACAGATTCAGCTTTTAAGAAATGACCACTTTAAGCCACAAATAACCCCGGTTGTCCCTTCAAAACCTACTTTCTTCCCTATGTCTCCACAATCATATTCCCCACCTAAATTAGACAACACCTTTTCTACTTTTCCATTTGCCTCACAAAATCCATTCTCTTTCACCCAACCCGTAAAAGAAGAACAGGAGTTGATATTGCAATATTGGTTTGGGAAAGAAAAGATGCAATTGCAGCACAGAAACAAACGAAGAAACGGCGAGACCAAGGAGAAAACTCAAAAGGATCCAACCCAGAAAATCTGATGATTTCTCACCAGAAGGGTCCATACCTCTATGTCTCCAAGCCAAGATGCATATCGGAAGAAGATACTCCATGGTCAGAATCTCTGAATTCATTAGAAGATGAATCAATGGAAGATAGCTCTCAATCAAGCAACAAGTCTACAACAAACTCTTCCGAAGATGACAATCCTCCAATATTTGTAAATCAGCCAAGAGAGCTAGAAGTATCTGAAGTAGATGACGAACAAGAAGGCATGACAGATGAGCCAATCCCAGAAAGGAGATACGAGCCCATGGCGTCCAAGCCAGTTCGAACCGGTTTCCATACTTTCACCTTGGACGACGTCAAGGTTTCAAAATGGCCTCAAAGGATCCAAGACTTCTATACTTGGATGGTGACCAAAAATTTAGCAGAACGGGAAAAGTATGTCATCTTATCAGAACTCACTTCACGGTTCTCAAGAATCCTTAGAGATTAGTGGAACTCACTTGGATTTCAAGACAAAATTACTTTTCTTACTTCCCAAGATTTTGCCTTCAACATCCGGGTCCTACATGAAGTTTTCTGCGGAGATACTGGCCAAAGACAGGAGAAAATGTGAAGACAACTCTTCGAGATGAAGTGTGTGTCATTCGACAAAAATGATATTGACAGACATTTGCAAAAAATGGCAAAGATATACTTTGAAATCGGCGGAGATATCAATCTGAAGCAAGCCTTTGTCTCTTCTCTTCCAAAGTTGTTGGCAAGTCGAACCATGACCATCATTGAAGAAAAGTTCCAGTCCATAACCATCCCACAAATTGCTTACATCAGGCAGGCTATTTTCATCGCATTGGATGACATTTGTACAAAACGCTCAGCCCTAAAGCAAATTGTCCAGCACAATCTAGCGCTTCATAAAGCATGCCGCAAAACTGATCTAATCACCGGATCAGGATGTTCCTGCAGCACGTCCAGACGACGGAAAGAATTCAGGAGGTTCAAATGGCCAAGAATTCCAGATGGAAGATCAAGAGCCAAGAGGCGCACAAAATATTTCAGACGCAGAAGGCCAGGAAATCTTCACAGGAAGGACAGATGCTTTATTTGCCATAAGATTGGACATTTCGCAAAAAATTGTCCCCAATCAAGAGGATCTGTCAAACTCCTTGAAGAGATTGAAGATTACACAGGCATACATCTTGCAAAAGAGGATGACCTTGAATCCATATTCTCTGTGGATGACGAACCCAATGAAGAAAATATATTCTCTCTCGATATCTATGAAGATCAAGGCAATGATCAGTATCAAATTTCAGAACAAGTGATCAAGGCCCGAGAGGAGATCAATGCTCTCACAATCGTTCCTCAACGATTTCAACACTGCATGAAATGGGTGCCGCATTTCAAGGATTTTGCATCCCCGATCATCACTTCCAGTGGAAAGGCATGCCCTTCGGGTTGAAAACTGCACCCTCCTTGTTCCAAAAAGCCATGATAAAAATCTTCCAACCCATCCTCCATACCTCCTTAGTTTACATTGATGACATCCTATTATTTAGTGATAAATTGGAAGAACATGTCAACTTGCTTCGTCAATTCGAGACATTAGTAACACGGTACGGAATCATTCTCCCAGCAAAAACGATGGTTCTTGCTTGAAAGGAGATCGATTTTCTCGGAATGCATTTTGCTCGTGGTGAATACAGTCCAGGACCGCATATATGTCAGGAATTACTTAAATTTCTGGATACCAACCTCACAACAAAGCAGATCCAACAGTTCTTGGGTGTAATAAATTATGTAAGAGATTTCATCCCAAACATCTCTACATACATTTCACCGCTCATAGGAACGCTCAAGAAAAATGCACCATCATCGGGAGAGAAACAGGATGAAGCAGTCCGAAAAATAAAGGAGATCTGTAAAAATGTCAAGTCTCTCTACATCTCTTCAGATGGAAAAAAGATACTGCAAACTGATGCCAGCCATGAATATTGGGGTGTTGTTCTATTTGAAGAAAAAGATGGCTAGCAGAAAATATGCGGATACGCCAGTGAAAAGTTTAAGGATGCCGAGCAACATTATCACTCCACCTTCAAAGAAATTCTTGCAGTAAAGAATGGAATCAAGAAATTCAATTTCTTCCTTATCCATACAGAATTTCTAGTAGAAATGGATATGAAGGCTTTCCCAAAAATGATCAGGATAAATTTAAAAATTTTCCCTAATCCTCAGATTCTCAGATGGGCACAATGGTTCTCTCCATACAAGTTTCAAGTCAAGAACCTGAAAGGAAAGGATAATAGTCTCGCAGATTTTTTATCGCGACCGGAAGAATTCTCAAAAAGATTTTCCCCAGCAAAACTGAAGCCAAACAGTCACATCTTTATGTTTTCAAATACACCGGGAACTAGTTCATTGAAGCCAACAGATAATCCACCGGAGTTGTTCAACCCTTTGATCCTTCAATTGTTATGGAAAGAAGAACTTCTTATGAGCTCTAAGTTTTCTGGCAGTATGGAGGATCCATTCTCAAACCTTTTGGCGTCAATCCAGAATATCCTTTCTGCCATATATTCATAGCTCAAGCCAAGGATTTTCCACAAAAACTACTATGGTTTTTCTGCTACCTATGCCATCAGTATTATATTTTCATGGAATTCAAATGCAACATCTTCAAGGATTTTGATACCATTGCACCAGCCCTTACAGTATTTTTACAATGGTTCAAGCCTAAAAGATATTGGACGAAATGTTTTGGTGATTCCTACGCAGCAAAAATATTCATGTTTCATAGGCCAGTGAGGATCATTAATGGAAAAGTCCAGGTGCAAGCAGAGGTGTCATTCTGGTGGAAATTTGCCGTGTCCTTTTTATCAATGGAGGAAGAGTACAGCGAGGCACAAAGAATCATTTTTCAGCAAAATAGGTGCATCCCAAAAGAGATATGGCCAAAAGAATGGGCAAGCTGGAATTATACCAATACCCATCCTCACTGGGAAAGAGTCCGGAAAGCAGCACAGGAATACCAAACACCATGTGAAGTCATCCGAGAAAAGATCACTAATGACATTTCCAGATTAAAGTTGCGAATTACGTCTCTCAGTCCAAAGGGAAAGGAACATAGCAGTGAAGAACCGTCCAGTTCCAGGCGCTACTTCACAAGGTCGTCGAAAAGATGCCTGGAAGACAATTCTATGATCGATAAAGGATGATTGTCTTAATACTTGCTAATCCCACCTTAATCCTCCATTACCAACCCAAAAAATCCTCAAAAATATCCTACCCATGCCAAGACAAATTTCCACATCTTTCTATAAAATCCGGACCCCACTTTACGTTGTTTTCCTACCATAATCCTCCAAAAACACTCAAAAAATATCCTACCCATGCCAAGACAAATCTCCACATTTTTCCATGCTATCCGAGCCCCATTTCGCGTTGTTTTCACATGCTTCTTCACATGCAACTCATTACAGTCACATGGCGTCACATGCTCCCTCATGCTACACCATGTATATATCACCCCGTTCACATTCTTTCAGGTATTTTTTAGTGGTTTTGCCTAAAGTCCTTCACATGACGGAGTGACCCGCTTGTAGATAAGTTTGCCATGTAAGATAGGTTTGCTTTATCTAGAATGTTTGTCTTGTAATAACCTCCTAGTCCTATGTAAAGAAGGCCTTGTAGTAGTTGTAGGATCATCTTATACTTGACATCAGATAATCATCTTGTAGTCATCGTGCACTCTTTGTAAATCTCTTGTGATATATTACATATGAGTTATTTCTAAATTTCCTTCTTGTTCTTCCTTTCGAATGGATGGAAAGGCCGGTCCATGTATGAAAATAAAGTAGGTGTACTCTTTGAGAGTTAGCTTATTGTAGTACGGTCCATGTATGAAAATAGAGTAAGTGCTCTCTTTGAAAGTTAGCTTATTGTAGTGCGAAAGTTTTCTGACTTATGAACAGCTAACGTTGGTAATAGTACAAAAGTTTTCTGAGTTGTGTAGCTTGGCAAGCCGTGCCTGAATGGGTTGTTGAAGCCAGCCCCCTTTGTAGGAAAACTTTTGCGACTATAAACAAATTAACTGTTTGTGTAGCTTGGCAAGAGCCAGCCCCCTTTTTGTAGGGAAACTTTCGTACCTATGATTAAGCTTGCTTTCCTCGAGTCTCTTGCTTTGTTCCTTGTACTGTGGTTTCGTACCTATGATTAAGCTTGCTTTCACGGAGTCCCTTGCTCTCTTCCTATACTGTGGTATCGGAGCCAGCTCATCCTCTCAGAGGGAGGAACAGTTTACCAAATATGTCTGAGTCATTTCCATCATCGTCTTCTTTAGCAAAAATGAATATGTCCCCTACTCTCTATAAAACCCTGTCCAAAAAATATGATTACCTCTATGAAGTACATATCCTACCAGATGAACAAAAGGTGTTTTCCACCAAACTACCTCTTATAAACCCTTACTCAGCTTTCGCTAAAAAATCATCTACACCCAAACCCAAATCACTACCAGTCCATACCTCAGTACCCAAAAAGCCACCTGAACAAAAAACTTCATCAATTCCAAAAATCAAAAATCCCCCACAACCACAGATATTCATACTAAGCGCTTCAAGCTCCAGTCATACCCACGACTTTCCTTTACTACAACCTTTTGAAAAAGAGGGTATAAGCCATGCTCCAAAAATTCCCAAGAAAAACGTAGTGCTTCCTACTGGAGAAAAACCCCCAACAAGTGACATCGAGGCAATAATTAACTGGCAATCCGAAAACTCCATCTGCCAAAACAAAGTACTGACCAACATTGGCAATACCATAAAGAACGTGGTCCATACACAAAACAAAATGATGAGCAAGGTGGAAACAATTGAGAAAAAGATAGAGCAAACATCGTCTCGCCATGAAAGACTAATCAAAATGTTGGAACTAAGGTTGGAAAATTTACAATATGAGATTTGTCCGCCAGGAACTTCACTTTTCTAATTTTTCCAACAACAACAAAAAGAGACGGTTTCCCTCAAAGAACAGATTCAGCTCTTAAGAAATGACCACTTTAAGCCAGGGGCATTATTGAGACCAACGGGGTAGACTTCGCGGCATTTCGCCTGTCTGCATCCGCCAAGACTTGGTGGAGGGATTATTGCTTGACTAGGCCAGCCGGTTCGCCATCTTTGACTTGGGAGCAGTTTACAGAGTTGTTTTTGGAGAAGTTTCTCCCCGTCACTCAAAGAGAGGCTTATGGGAGGCAGTTCGAGCGCCTTCAACTGGGGTCCATGACTGTTACCCAGTATGAGTCCAGGTTCATTGACTTGGCTCGACATGCTCTCATCATACTTCCTACAGAAAGGGAGAGGGTGAGAAGATTTATTGACGGTCTCATTCAGCCGATTCGCCTTCAGATGGCTAGGGAGACTGGTAGTGAGATTACCTTCCAAGAGGCGGTCAATGTGGCTCGCAGAGTCGAGGTGGTCCTGTCGCACGGAGGTAGTCATGGGTCAGATAAGAGACCCCGTCATTCAGGTAGATCTATTGGTACTTCGTCTGGAAGCAGAGATTCATATGGTAGAGGCCATCGTCCTAGGCCCTTTCAGTCAGCTCTCCAGGTTTCTCACAATGCTTAAGGTAACCGCTGTTCTCAGATGCAATATTACGATCAGCATTCTCTCAGTGCACAACCGCTACAGAGTTTCCAGAGTCGGCAGCCTAAGGCTTGTTATATGTGTGGCGACACAAGGCACATTGCTAGGTATTGCCGTCGTGCTTTAAGCAACTCTCCACACCAGGATTCCCGTGTTATGGCACAGCCACCTAATGTTCTGCAGCCCGCCCAACGAGCTAGAGGTGGGGGTAGAGGTGCTAGAGGTAGAGGTAGAGGTGCTGGAGGTGGAACTCAGGTCGGTAGAGGTGGGGGCCACCCAGTAGCAGGCCGTCCTAGAGATGTGACTCAGTGTAGTGGGGCTCAGCCCCGATGTTATGCTTTTCCAGCTCAGCCCGAGGCAGAGGCTTCAGATGCAGTGATTACAGGTACAGTTCTGGTCTGTGATAACGATGCTTCAGCATTATTTGATCCAGGGTCTACCTACTCGTATGTCTCCTCTTATTTCTTACCTTATCTGGCCATGCCTAATGACTCATTGAGTGTTCCTGTTTATGTGTCTACTCTGGTGAGTGATTCTATTGCGGTAGATCGACTCCATCGTTCCTGTGCTGTAGTGATTGGGGGCCTTGAGACCCGCGTAGACTTACTGCTTTTGGACATGGTTGATTTTGATGTCATATTGGGGATGGACTGGTTATCACCATACCACGCCATCTTGGACTGCCATGCCAAGGCTGTGACCTTAGCTTTACTGGGTATTCCCCGTTTGGAGTGGAAAGGGACTCCTGCTCATTCCACCCGTAGCATTATCTCTTATATGAAGGCTCGACGTATGGTCGAGAAGGGGTGTTTGGCTTATATGGCTCACGTTCGTGATTCCAGTGCTGAGGTCCTCTCTCTTGAGTCTGTGCCCGTGGTTCGTGAGTTTCCCGAGGTTTTCCCATCCGACCTGCCGGGGATGCCACCCGACAGGGATATTGACTTTTGCATTGATGTGGCTCCGGGCACTCAACCCATTTCTATTCCGCCGTTTTGCATGGCCCCGCCAGAGTTAAAAGAATTAAAGGAGCAGTTGCAAGACTTGCTTGAGAAGGGTTTCATTAGACCCAGTGTTTCACCTTGGGGTGCGCCCGTGTTGTTTGTTAAAAAGAAGGACGGGTCAATGAGAGTGTGCATCGATTACCGACAGTTGAACAAGGTTACAATAAAAAATAAGTACCCATTGCCGAGGATCGATGATTCGGTTGATCAGCTCCAAGGTGCCAGGGTATTTTCAAAGATTGATTTGAGGTCTGGTTACAATCAATTGAAGATTAGGTCATCTGATGTCCCTAAGACAGCTTTCTGCACTCGGTACGGGCATTATGAATTCTTGGTGATGTCCTTCGGGTTGACAAATGCCCTAGCAGCTTTTATGGACTTGATGAACCGAGTGTTCAGACCTTACCTGGATTCGTTCATGATAGTTTTCATCGACGACATCCTGGTATATTCCCGCAGCCAGGAGGAGCATGCACAACATCTCAGAGTGGTTCTTCAAACTCTGAGGGATAGTCGGTTGTATGCTAAGTTTTCAAAGTGTGAATTCAGGTTGAGTTCGGTTACATTTCTGGGACATATTGTATCGGCAGAGGGTATTCAGGTTGATCCGAAAAAGATCGAGGCAGTCAAGAACAGGCCTAGGCAGGCGTCAGTTACAGAGATCTGGAGTTTCTTGGGATTGGCATGATACTATCGTCGGTTTGTGTAGGGGTTTTCATCTATTGCAGCCCCGATGACCAAGTTGACCCAGAAAGGTGCCCAGTTCAGGTGGTCGGATGAGTGTGAGGCGAGCTTTCAGAAGCTCAAGACAGCTCTGATCACGGCAACAGTGTTAGTCTTGCCCACAGGCTCAGGGCCTTATACAGTTTATTGTGATGCCTCTCGTATTGGGCTTGGTGCAGTGTTAATGCAAGAGCGCAAGGTCATTGCCTATGCTTCGAGGCAATTGAAGGTTCATGAGAAAAACTATCCGGTGCATGATTTAGAATTGGCGGCCATAATTCACGCCTTGAAGATTTGGAGGCACTACTTATATGGCGTGCCGTGTGAGGTGTTCACCGATCATAAGAGCCTTCGGTACCTGTTCAAGCAAAACGAGTTAAATTTGAGGCAGAGGAGGTGGTTGGAGATGTTAAAGGACTATGATGTCACTATCCTATACCACCCGGGAAAGGCCAACGTGGTGGCCGATGCCTTGAGTAGAAAGTCGGCCAATATGGGTAGTCTTGCCTATATTCCTGTCAGTGAAAGACCACTTGCTTTGGACGTTCAGACTTTGGCCAACCGATTCGTGAGATTGGACATTTCTGAGCCGAATCGGGTATTAGCTTACATGGTCGCTCATTCTTCATTGTTGGAACGAATACGTGATCGACAGTTTGATGATCCTCATTTGTGTGCCCTTAGGGACACGGTGCAACGCGGAGGTGCCAAGCAGGTCAGCTTAGGTGACGATGGAATTTTGAGATTACAGGGTCGAGTTTGTGTGCCCAATGTTGAGGGACTTCGAGATTTGATTCTGGAGGAGGCCCATAGCTCCAGATATTCTATTCATCCAGGCGCCGCAAAGATGTATTAGGATTTGCGACAACATTATTGGTGGCGTAGGATGAAGAAGGATATAGTTGCATATGTGGCTCGGTGTTTGAACTACCAGCAGGTTAAGTGCGAACATTAGCGACCTGGTGGACTATTCCAGAGAATTGAACTCCCCGAGTGGAAGTGGGAATGGATCACTATGGATTTCGTTGTTGGACTTCCGCAGACCCGGAAGAAGTTCGATGCAATTTGGGTCATTGTTGACAGCTGACCAAGTTAGCACATTTCATCCCTGTGGTAGTCTCCTATTCATCTGAGAGGCTAGCCGAGATTTATATTCGGGAGATTGTTCGCCTTCATGGTGTGCTAGTATCTATTATTTCGGACTGGGGTACGCAGTTTACTTAGCGTTTCTGGAGGGCAGTCCAATGGGAGTTGGGCACCCGGGTTGAGTTAAGCACAACATTTCATCCTCAGACGGACGGACAGTCCGAGCAGACTACTCAGATATTGGAGGATATGCTCCGAGCTTATGTTATTGACTTTGGAGGGTCATGGGACCAGTTTTTGCCATTAGAAGAGTTCGCATTCAGATGGCTCCTTATGAAGCATTATATGGTAGGCGGTGTCGAAATCCGGTTGGGTGGTTTGAGCCCGGAGAGACTCTGTTGTTAGGCACAGAATTGGTTCAGGAGGCCTTAAACAAGGTCAAGATCATTCAGGAAAGGCTTCGTACAGCTCAGTGCAGGCAAAAGAGCTATGCAGATCGCAAGGCCCGAGATATGTCTTTCATGGTTGGTGAACGGGTATTACTCCGATGTCGTCTATGAAAGGCGTGATGAGATTTGGGAAGAGGGGTAAGTTTAGCCCTAGGTTCATTGGTCCATTCGAAATTATAGATCGAGTGGGGGAGGTGGCTTATAGACTTGCATTGCCGCCAAGGTTATCGGCCGTACATCCGGTTTTTCATGTGTCCATGCTCCGAAAATATCACAGTGATCCAACTCACGTGCTAGATTTCAGCACTATTCAGCTGGACAAGGACTTGTCTTATGAGGAAGAACCGGTGGCTATCTGTCACGACCCAAGTCGGAGGGCCGCGACTGGCACCGGACCCTACCCTACGGGCGCCGGCGTACCCTTCATCTAACTTTCCTTATTATCTATAAGGCTTGTCATATGCATACAATCTCGAACAATAATCATAATGAACTGAAATATCATACCATGATATGAACATACTTATATACATAATATAGCCAACAAGGCTGCAATGCAAAACCATAAAACAAAATACATACGTTTGCCGACAAGGCAATTCAACTGTACATAAGTCAACCCATCACTTGTCTATGCATAAATTGACACTTGTCTAGGAGCCTCTACAAAAGTGTATATAATGCAACCTACGTCGGAACAGGGCCCCGACATGCCCAAAACAGAATGCATACCAAGACTGTGGCAAGTCTGAAGGATGGACCTCGCCAATATCTGCTGAACTGGGTAGCCTACTGTGGTGGGGGAGCCTCGTCTATCTGTCTGTCCGGACCTGCAGCACGACATGCAGCGTCCACAAATAAAGGGACGTCAGTACGGATAAAGTACTGAGTATGTATGACAGGAAACATAATGCAAGAACAATAATAAGCATTAGGGTAAGAGACATACAACCTGTACCATCTGAATGCCTCTGAGGGCGACTAACCATGTCATGCCTGACATGCATATGCATATACATATATTTATATCCTTTAGAAAATCATCATACATATATACGCCTCTGTGGGCCTCATCATCATCTCATACATATGCCTCTGTGGGCCTCCTCATTATCATACCCAACTGATCAGTGGTTGCACAATAGGTGCCATACCCGGCCGACTATAGCGCGGCTCGGTAGAGTAAAATAGCTGTCGACTATAGCGCGACTAAGTAGAGTAAAACATATACATATGTATAGTTGCACAATAGGTGCCACACCCGGCCGACTATAGCGCGGCTCGGTAGAGTAAAATAGATGATGCATGCTGGACTTATAAGAGTCATACTACCATGGTGAAATAATAACATATCAATCCTCCCATAAGAGGGGAAACAATATACGTTCTGCTACCTTCTAATAGTAGAGTATCTTTGGGGTTCGTTCATTGAATTGTGTACAGTCAGAGTCGTGCAAAAGAAGAAAAAGGATAGTCTCACATACCTTGCAATACTTTCCAATCTCAAGCTATGAAACTTCCACGACTTCTTAGTCTACAATAAGAGAAAGGACACTAACGTTATCGTTTAAGCGTCGTAACTATTATGTACCGACTGTAACCTATTTTGCGATAAAACGGACAGCACCTCCCCTATATATATGACTTTACACAAGTCAAAACAGCCACCAAATAGCCAAACAACATCAATAAGAATCATATTGAACCTCCCAAAATAGTCCACACACAAACCAATCACTTCATACGTACAATGGCCACTATAGTCGTGTCAAACGATCCGGAAATGTTATGAACAACTATCAGGCCACAACCCTAAATATATATGGTGTTTCTCCACACCCTTCCTCATCCAAAACTCCACAAATCAGTAGTATAACACGTAGCCTTACAGCAACACAAAACTGTCCACAAAACAGTCCGCTACTAGTGAATAACTTGAACTCACGACTTACCAAGACTTAATAGTAGAAAACATGTATAAAATAGAGCAGTAAACTCACCTTACTTGTTAGATAAATCAGCCCTTGCTTTGGTTCCTCAAACTCTAGGGTTTACCTTCAACTAGAACTTGAAAGAGGGGAAAAATCGATTAGGGTTTGTTTGGGATTATTTTGGGGAGGGGTTGCAGGGGTTCTTTTCGTTTTTGAGGCTGTGAAATAATAGTGAATTATCTGTATTTAGAAGCTTTTAAAATCCCTCTCTTAACCGACTTTGGGCTTTTTAAATTTTAGCCCTAAATTTGGGCAAGTAGGTGATGCACCTACTTGTCACCTACCAGCCTGCGTAGTTCTACGGAAATATAATTATCTCAATACTCCGAGATCGTATTGACAAACAGTTTGAAGCATTGGAAACTAGGCTCATAGACCTTTAATTTGGTAGGTAGATCACCCCGTAATTCCTTGTAAATTGTGAGAAAATCGCAGAAACATTTGACCTAACGTTTAAGTAAAATTGTGAACCTAAGTTGTGAGAACTTTTGTCGACTTTTATTTCATAACTCGTTTGACTTCAAGACTTATGAAACAGATATCATATCATTCACATACCTTATAACATGACATCTTGGTAATGTTAAACACCTCTCGATTTTCCCAAAAACGCGAGTTACAACATCCTTAACTCGTTTATCCTCTAATACTTGTTAACCGCCCTTATACACCTTTGCATCGTTTAGGACCAATAGGACTAAACTCTTATTGTCTCAAAGGTAATTCCCTTCTTGAACCAAGGTAGACTATCTTACGGTGTAATCTAACACGTACAAATATGGGTTATAACACCCTCCCCCCCTTAGGAACATTCGTCCTCGGATGTTGAGGGATATCTGAACTCTCAAAATTTTTAAAAAATTTCGATAGAGTTTCCTCTGTAAATAGGACTATCCAAAACCTGTCAAACAGCTCAGACCAATATCCAAAGCCACGCAGGGCCACACAACATATAACAATTGCAATTTGGCCTCACACGACCATCTAAGTTAGCCATAACTCACCTAAACTGTCATTTACTGTGGTCCGAGATGTACTTGCTGCACCTGATTCAGCAATAGCACCTGAAGTCTGGAACAAAAGGGGGTATCGGGCTTTCATATCTTCTTCAGCCTCCCACGTCATCTCTTCTACATTATTATTCCGCCACAATACCTTAACCGAAGCTACCTCCTTAGTTCTCAATTTACGAACTTGACGATCTAAGATGGAGACAGGAAATTCCTCGTACAAGTCCTCAGTAACTTGAATATCCTCAATAGGGGTGATATGAGAAGGATCTCCTAAGCATTTACGAAGCATGGAGACATGAAAGACCGCATGGACTGCCTCTAGCTCTAGTGGCAAATCAAGTTTATAAGCAACTTGGTCAATTCTCTACACGATCTGATACGGCCCGACATACCTGGGGCTAAGCTTGCCTTTCTTGCCAAATCTCATTATGCCTTTCATAGGCGATACCTTCAAAAATACCCAATCTCCCACGGCAAACTTCAGATCTCTACGTCGGTTATCTGCGTATGACTTCTGTCGGCTCTAAGCTGTTAATAACCTTTCTTGAATTAACTTAACTTTCTCTACCGCTTGTTGCACCACTTAGGTCCTAATAGTTTGTTTCACCGACATCAAACCAACCAATAGGGGACCTGCACTTACGCCCGTATAAAGCCTCATATGGCGCCATCTGTATGCTAGAGTGGTAGCTATTATTGTAGGCAAACTCAATAAGTGGCAAATGATCTTCCCAGCTTCCTTTGAAGTCCAATACACAGGCTCGTAACATATCCTCGAGCGTCTGAATAGTACGTTCGGCCTGTCCGTCTATCTGTGGATGGAAAGCTGTGCTAAGACTAATATGAGTACCCAACCCTTCTTGGAAAGATCTCCAGAAATTGGCTGTAAATTGCGCACCTCTGTCAGATATGATAGAAATTGGAACTCCATGTAATCGAACTACCTCTTTGATATACAATCTGGCATAATCTTCAGCTGCGTACGTAGTTTTGACAGGCAAAAAGTGGGCTGATTTTGTAAGCCTGTCCACAATAACCCAGATGGAATCGAACTTCCGACGAGAACTGGGCAACCATGTAATAAAGTCCATATTAATAGCTTCCCACTTCCATGTTGGTAACTCAATATTCTGAAGCAATCCACCAGGTTTCTGGTGTTCAACCTTAACCTGCTGACAATTCGGACACTGAATCACAAATGTAGCAATGTCATTTTTCATGCCATTCCACCAATATAACTAACGAAGGTCGTGGTACATCTTAGTGGAACCGGGATGAACCGAATACCGAGATTGGTGAATCTCCGTCATAATTTGCTTGCGAAGTTCCCCAACATTAGGTACACACCATCGACCTTTGTATTTAAGAACTCTGTCATCTGATATCTCGAACAATTGCTTCTTCTGAAAAGGGATGCCTTCCTTGATCTTAACCAATTCGGGATCTTCAAACTGTCGTGCTTTCACTTCAGCTACTAGCGATGACTCCGCAGCTTTCTGAACCACAACACCCTTGTCACCAGTGTCAAGTAACCGCACACTCAGACTGGACAATCGATATAGATCTTTGGTCAGCTCTAGCTTATCAGCTTCCACATGTTTCAAACTACCCATGGACTTACGACTCAAGGCGTCAGCTACGACGTTTGCCTTTTCCGGATGGTACAAGATATCAACATCATAGTCCTTCAGTAATTCAAGCCACCTTCGTTGTCTCAAGTTTAACTCTTTTTGCTTGAATATATACTGTAAACTCTTATGATCTGTGTAAATATC
>MCJB01048841.1:0-44558 GCA_002018475.1 Nicotiana obtusifolia
AATATATATATATATATATATATATATATATATGTATATATACATATATACACACACAAACACACATCTACAGTAGAAAGATAGAAATAAATGAACCAATTAAGTGGGAAAAAGGGGAATATACTTCGGGATAACAGTAAAAACAATAGATCATAGATGAATAGTAAAGAAATTACAAATTAAATTCCAACACAAATCAAGAGAAAATTTCAGACAATTTTCACTTTCTGTCATATCCTGTTGCAGGCATGCAACTCGACCCTATTTCCTTAAAATCCTGTTGCAGGCGTGCAACTCGACCCCATTTCCTTATAATCTGTGGTAGGCGTACCACCCGCTCCCATTTCATTATATCTTGTGGCAGGCGTGCCACCTGACCCCATTTCATTATATCTTGTGGTAGGCATACCACCCGACCCCATTTCATTATGGCCTGTTGCAGGCGTGCAACTCGACCCCATTTCCTTAAATTCCTGTTGCAGGCGTGCAACTCGACCCCATTTCCTTAAATTTGTGGTAGGCGTACCACCCGCTCCCATCTCAATAGTCATCACACAAAGCACAAGAATTTCAGTAAGGAAACAAAACAATATCATAATTTCTCAACAAGAGAACAATAACATCAAGCAATCATCCATATTCGACCCACGGTCATGCTTGACACCAACGTAAAGGTACTCGTCACCATGCCTATACGTCGTACTCAAAGTAACAATTTCACAAATAGAACACGACTTCTAATCCCTCAAGCTAAGGTTAGAACGGACACTTACCTCACTTTGCAACTGAATTCAAGGTTCCGACAAACCTTTGCCATGAAACTTTGCCTCCGAAGGCTTCAAATCTAGTCACAAATAATTTAATGCACTCAATACACATAGTAGAAACTAATTCCATATGAATTTAAAAAATTTCCGGATTAAAATCCGAAATTTAACTCAAAATTTCCAGTGGGTCCCACTTCTCGTAATCGTACAAAACCAACAAAATGTGATAACCCATTCCGATACGAGTTCAACCATATAAAATTTGTCGAATTCCGACACTGGATCGACCTCCAACCCTCAAGTCTAAGCTTTAGGGTTTTCCCACAATTTTTTCAACTTAAATCACCAATTAATTGCTAAAATCAGTGATGAACTGAGGTAATTCCTCAAAAATTTAGTTAGGAACACTTACCCCGAGATTCCTCTTGAAAATCTCCCAATATTTGCTTCAAGATTCGCTTCAATCCGAGTTCTATGGCCCCAAGTATGTTTAAGATAACACAAACTCTTCCTTTAAGAATTTGTCCATGAAAATCTCCTTTGAATATGGTTTTGAGGTTGATTTATGGTGATTCTATGGTGTTTGGAGGTGTTCCTCTTTGTGGGTAATGAAAATGGGTCTAATAGAACAAGATGGGCATTGGGTTCTGCTTAAAAAGTGTCAAAAATCGAGTTAAAACACCCCTGTCAGGTAAAAAATGCGATTCCCTATTCCAAAGTGCGGTCCGCATTTCACCTTTGCGGTTCGCATTTTTGGTCGCATTTCTCGCCCCAAGTTCTGTCTCAGTTTGCGACATTCTGTGTCAAAATGCGGCAAAAATGCGACCAATCTGCGGTCAGATCTGCGATCGCAGATCTGACATTTCTGCAGAATTTTTCCTCGACGCGAAGATAAGCATAACTTTCTCATACGACGTCCGAATTGGATGATTATTTTTGCTATGGCTCCAAAATTTTGATACGGATCTAATGCTTCAATCAAAACTGAATTTGGAGTCCATTTTCATAACATTATACCACTTACTCTTGAAGATACGACATCGACGCATTCTTGAAATGCCAAAGTTAAGCTCCATCAACCATCCAAAATCCATTTGAGACCCTCGGGACTTCAACCAAACACGCCAACATGTCCCATAACACTATTAAAACTTGTTCCAACCTTCGGAACGTTAAAATCAACATCATAACATCAAATTCGCATCGGATTCAAGCCTAAGGATCTCAAAATCTTCTAAATCGCTCTTTTGATGTAAACCCGACCAAACCATGTCCGAATGACCTGAAATTCTGCACACAAGTCATAAATCACATATCGAAGCTATAGCAACTTTCGTAATTCCATTCCGACCCTCGGATCAAACTCTTGCCTATCAACCGGAAATCGCCAAAATTCTAACTTCACCAATTCAAGCCTAATTCTACACGGAACCTCCAAAACTAATTCCGATCACTCTCCTAACTCATAAATCCTCTCCTGGAACTAACCGAATCATCGGAATTCATATCCGAGCCTTCTAACTCATAAGTCAACATACAGTTGACTTCTACAACTTAAGCATCCTTGAAAGAGACTAAGTGTCTCATTTCTTACCGATTTCACTCTGAATGCAACTTACTCAATTAAATTACCTAAAACACAGATAATGAAGTAGAATGAGACAGAAAATGGGGAAGACGAAGTGGTAACCCATGAGACGGCTGACCGGTGGAATCTGGTCTTGGACTTCTCCTTTCGATGTCCCGATCCCAGCCTATCATGTAGCGATTTCAATCGATGCTAGTCGTCGAGCCCCAAAACCTATATCCCTTATGCAGGTGAACGAATTTGATCCCATACAGATAGTCCCCTCCTTTTTTAGAGAGTAATGATAAAGAACGACATGAGCCGCCGCTTTTAAGATTAGGTTTAAGGGAGACATACCTATGACGCGTAACACGGAACCGGAGGAGTCACGTTGCAAAACGTCATATTGGTGAATGACGGCAGCATGGTGACGCACGTGTCAACAAATATTAAAAATGCCTTTTTGCAGACCAACTAGGGACAAGATCTGCAACGCCTGCAAATGCTAATTAATGTTTCCTCATTTTGGGACTTGAACTGCCACCTTTAAGAGGGTATAAATACCCTCCCTTCCATCATTTCCAAAGTTCCAACCCTGATCGAACAAAGGCCATGTACCGGAAGAGCCCTTTGAAGATTTCTTCGACGGTGTGCCATCGGCTGATACCTTTGGGCTCGAAGTGTCGAGGAAGAGTCCCTCCACCGAGACGAGCAAGGCACCTTTCAGTCCCTAGCTGGTCGATAGATTTCCTGCTCTAAGTTCCAACCCTGATCGAAAAAGGATAATAAATTTTGCCATTTCCAAAGATGCTTGGGCCCTTTCTGTGCCTGTGGGGGTGGCTAGTTATCTTCGGTGTCTGGTGACCGAAGACGATCAGGCCGCAATGGACAAGGTGGATGAGGCCTGCTTGTTCAATGAAGCTCAACAAGCATCAAATAAGGTAAAACTTCCTATAAGACTTGCCCGATGTTCGCTTGAAGGGGAGGTGTCGACTCTTCGGGCTGAATTAAACTATGTGCGGAATGAAAATTCCAGCATGGTCGACCAGATAGGCCAACAGCTTGACCGAATGAACCTGTTTCGATCCGCGATGAATGAGGCCAAAGGAGAAACCGATGAATGGAGAGCCAAGACCGATCTGCTGACCTCGGAAAAAGAAAACCTCCAAGCTCAAATGATTTCTTTGGAAAATCGACTTTCGGAGGCACAAGAGAAAATCGGGACTTTGACTAAGAGCACCGATACGCTTCAGTCCCAGGTTGAGACGCTTTCCTCGGATCGTGATATTTTGGTCAATGAGTTGCAATCGGCAAAATCGGAGGTTGCCACGTCCAAAGCTGATGCCGATGATCTAATAGCTCAATACAGGGCCGATGCCGAGGCTGCCCAAGAGCAATCAAAGATTCTGGTCGAGTATACCAAGTGCCAAACCCGCCTTTCTGTTCTCGAAGAGTTACAAACTCGAGGCTTCGATCTATCCACCGAGGTTGATGATGCAAAAAAGATCGAAGCCGAAGCTAGAAGGCTGGCCTTCCCAAAAGAAGAAGAAGACTCCGAGAATTCTGACTAAAGACATCTATTGTATAATATGCCTTTTTAGAATTCTCACTTGTAACATATTTTGCTTCATATATATGAAAGATCTCCTTTTATGTCCCTTTCTTGTTTGATCTATTTTGACTCTCTGTTCTTAAAACTGATAATTCGACTTGTAGAATTTTCTGCCCTTCAGGCTTAGTTAAGACTTAGCCTGTTTCTTGGCAGATTTTCCCTTTCCATGGCCGATTGGGTAAGGCCTAAGCCTTGAAAGGGGTCCGAGGTTCGCCTTAATAGGTCTTATTCCCCTTCAAATTTCATTAGCTCGACACGGCCTTGGCCTATTAAGAAATCGGGGTTCTGCCTTAGCATATTTCAACCCTCCTCGAGTTTTACTTGATTCGGCCTTAGCCTTTTATAAATTGGGGTTTGCCTTAGTAGGTCTTACTTCCCTTCGAGTTTTATTAACTCGATATGGCCTTAGCCTTTTAAGAAATTGGGGTTTGCCTTAACAGTTCTTACTCCCCTTCGATTTCCGCGTGAAGGTCTGAGCAACGTTAATTTTCGATCGTGTAATAAAAATTGAAGTGGCCCTTGGGCTCGGAGACAAGATATCGGTGCCAAAGAGCTTTTACTAGCATTCAGGTGTTTGTACAATTTTCTCATGGGGTAGATCAATCTACTTGGGCATGGTACTTTTGACCTTTTTACCCTTACGTTGATTCCTAATGATCTGTGAGAAGTTGCCCCGAATTGAAGTAGCTAAGTAATGAATCGAAATAGATAAGTAATCTTATGATATTCAAGGTCGATCGAAGTTGTGCACCAAATATTATTGTCTTCGATAAGCGACCGATCTAACTTAGCACGATTCCTGGTTGCCTCATTAAAAACCTTGCCGTAAAATTCAATTTGGGACAAAACCGGTCGAAAAGAAAAAGAGTGCAACGCGTGCTTTCAGTCCTAATGTCCTGTGCTTCCTGGCTCGAGGTTACTTCATTCAATACCTACAGATGTTAGTAACATGAAACAAATAAATGAAGAATGAAATTTCATACCTCAACAATAGTATCGTTTCAGGTGGCTTATGTTCCAATTGCTTGGCAGCTATTTTCCATCCATGGTTCCAAGCTTGTAAGATCCCTTTCTGGTGACCTTCAAGATAGTCTAGGGCCCTTCCCAGTTTGGTCCTAACTTCCCTTTGTTCGGATCTCGAGTATTAGGTGTGATTCTTCTGAGCACCAGGTCTCCGATGTTGAAGTGTCGAAGATGGGCTCTCCGGTTGTAGTACCTTTCGATCTTTTGTTTTTGGGCCGCCATCCGAACAAGGGTTGTTTCTCTTCTTTCATCCAATAATTCTAGATTGGTGTTCATAGCTTCTCGATTTGATTCTTCGGTTGCGTATCGGAACCTGATACTCGGTTCGCCTACTTCGACTGGTATAAACGCTTCAGCACCGTATACTAGAGAAAAAGGAGTGGCCCCCGTGCTGGTTTTCTCGGTTGTGTGATATGCCCATAGAACTTCGGGCAGTATTTCTCTCCATTTTCCTTTTACATCGGTTAACCTTTTCTTCAAGTGTCGAATTATGGTTTTGTTGGTCGACTCAGCTTGTCCGTTGCCGCTGGGGTGATAGGGCGTCGATAAGATCCTTTTGATCTTATTGTCTTCGAAGAACTTCGTCACTTTGCTGCCGATGAATTGCTTGCCATTATCGCACACGATCTCTGATGGCATCCCAAATCGACATATGATGTGGTCCCAGATGAAGTCGATCACTTCCTTTTCTCTAACTTTCTCGTACGCCTGCGCTTCAACCTATTTTGAGAAATAGTCAGTCATAAAAAGAATAAATTGAGCTTTAGCTGGCGAATAAGGGAGAGGGTCGACGATGTCCATTCCCCATTTCATGAATGGCCATGGCGATAGGACCGAATGCCCTCCCCGGGCTGGTGAATCATCGGTGCGTGCCTTTGGCATTCGTTGCATTTGCGAACGAACTCCTTTGCATCTTTCTCCATATCGATCCAATAGTAGTCAGCTCGAATTATTTTACGAACCAAGGATTCGGAGCCGGAGTGATTCCCGCACGTTCCTTCGTGTATTTCTCTTAAAATATACTCGGTGTCGCCTGGTCCAAGACATATTGCGAGGGGGCCACTGAATGTCCTTCTGAATAGGGTCCCACCATCGGATAAACAGAACCAGGCCGCCTTTGTGCATAACGCTCTGGATTCTTTGGGATCTGAAGGGAGTTTATCTGAACTGAGATACTCTATATACTTACTCCTCCAATCCCAGGTCAATCTTGTCGAATTAATTTCGGCATGGCCTTCCTCCACCACCGATCTCAAAAGTTGTACGACCTTTTCAGACTCGATCTCCTCATCTTCGATCGATGATCCTAGGTTGGCGAGGGCGTCGGCCTTACTGTTTTGTTCTCGAGGTATGTGCTATAAGGTCCATTCTTTAAACCTGTGCAACGTGACTTGAAGCTTGTCCAAATACCTCTGTATTTGCCCTTCTCTGACTTCGAAAGTCCTATTTACTTGGTTGACCACGAGGAGGGAATCACATTTGGCTTCGATTATCTCTACTCCCAGGCTTTTGGCCAGCTCTAAACCTGCAATCATAGCTTCATACTCCGCTTCGTTGTTAGTTAATTTTACAGTCTTAATAGATTGTCGAATAGTATTCCCCGTTGGGGGTTTTAGTACGATACCAAGACCCGACCCTTTCGAGTTCAAGGCGCCGTCTGTACACAGAGTCCACACTCCCGAAGGAGTACCCGATTTGGTCATTAATTCTTTCTCGACCTCGGGTATTAGTGAGGACGCAAAATCGGCGATGAAATCCGCCAATACTTGAGATTTGATCGAGGTTTGGGGCCGATATTCGATATCGTACCCGCTTATTTCGATGGCCCACTTGGCCAATCGGCAGGATAACTCGGGCTTATGCATTACATTTCTCAGGGAATAAGTCGTTAATACACATATGGGATGGCACTGGAAGTAGGCTTTTAGCTTCCTAGAGGCACTCAATAAAGCGAGTGCTAATTTTTCTAAATCCGGGTATCTAGTTTCGGCCTCACCTAAGGTTCTACTGACGTAACAAAAAGGAAACTATGTACCTTGTTCTTCTCGGACAAGGACCCCACTCACCACTACTTCCGAGACGGCAAGGTAGAGGTATAGTTGCTCCCCTTTTTTTGGTGTATGCAGCAAAGGTGGGCTAGAGAGATACCTCTTACGTTATTGTAACGCGCGCTGACATTCTGGACTCCACGAGAAATCGTTCTTCTTCTTCAGCAAGTTGAAAAATCGATGACTCCTGTCGAAAGATCTCGAAATGAATCGGCCTAGAGCGGCTATCCGACCTATCAGCTTTTGTACGGCTTTTACACTGTCTACAATTGTAATGTCTTTGATGGCTTTGATCTTTTCGGGGTTAATTTCTATTCCTCAATTTAAGACCATGAAACCGAGGAATTTTCCCGAGCCCAGTCCAAATGCGCACTTCTCCTGGTTTAACTTCATGTTGTACCGTTTCAACACATCGAATGTTTCCTGTAAATGTCTCAAATGGTCCTCTGCTGACAGGGACTTAACTAACATATCATCAATGTAAACTTCCATTGTTTTTCCTAGTTGTTCTTCCAACATTTTGTTTACTAGGCGTTGATAATTAGCCCCCGCATTCTCTAACTCAAATGGCATCACGGTATAACAGTATGTACCATACTTAGTGATGAAGGATGTTTTTTCTTGATCATCCTTGTCCATTCGTACCTGGTTATAGCCAGAGTAGGCATCGAGAAAGCTAAGGGTCTCATGGCCAGCGGTGGCATCGATCATGCGATCGATGTTAGGTAAGGGAAAAGAATCTTTAGGACATGCCTTGTTTAAATCTTTATAATCTATGCACATTCTTAACTTATTTCCCTTCTTAGGAACTACAACTACGTTTGCTAACCATTCTAGGTATTTAACTTCCCGAATGGACCCTATATTTAAAAGCTTGGTTACCTCATCCTTGATGAACGTTTGTTTGACTTCGGATTGAGGCTTCCTCTTTTGCTTGACCGGTCAAAATTTAGGATCGATGCTCAGTTTGTGAGTCGTGATCTCCGGTGGTATCCCTGTTATGTCAAGATGGGACCAAGCGAAAGAGTCTTCGTTAGCTGAAAGAAAATGAATAAATTTGGTCCTGAGCTCGGAGCTTAGGCTCGAGCCCAGGTATACCTTTCGATCCGGCGCATCTTCTCGGAGTGAAATTTGCTCGAGTTCTTCGACTGTTGATTTAGTTGCATCGGATTCTTCGGGGCCGAAGAATGACCGGGGAATCCCGTAATCGTCATCTTCGAGAATCTCCTGTTCACATTCGTTCGTTGAAGGCGATGCCTGTGATTGCTATTTGGTTCTTTGGGAAGGAGCTATAGGTTTCGGTACTGCTACTTCTACTGCAAACATCTCTTTCGCAGCATGCTGTTCTCCGTAAACAGTTATGATCCCATCAGTCGATGGGAATTTTAACATTTGGTGCAGTGTTGAGGGTACCGCTCTAATATCATGAATCCACGGTCTCCCGAGCAAGAAGTTGTACCTCATATCTCCTTCGATTATGCAGAATTTCGTTTCCCGAACGGTACCGGCAGTGTTCATCGATAATGTTATTTTCCCTTTGGTTGTCTCACAAGCCATGTTGAAACCATTAATAATCCGAACTCAGGGATAATTCGGTCTGTCAACCCGAGCTGTTCGATAACCCATGATCGGATTATGTTGGCTGAACTACTGGGATCGGCCAGTACACGTTTTACTTTTGTTTTGTGTACAAGCACCGATATTACTAATGTGTCGTTGTGGGGAAACATGATTCGTTCTGCATCCTCCTCGCTCAAGTGAAAGGTTCCCTCCATTGCATAATATTGAATGTGCTTTTCTCGGGTGATGGATATTTTAGTGTGTCTTAATACCGGACCTTAGGGCGTATCTACCTCGCCGATGATCATATTGATTGTGTGCTGAGGCTCCTCCTAGTTTACGGGCATACTCTGATTCCCATAATGGTTTTTGGCTCGGTCGCTCAAAAACTCTCGAAGGTGCCCATTCTCGAGCAACCGTGCCATCTCTTCCCTCAGCTGTCAACAGTCCTCTGTCCTATGCCCATGGGTACCATGATATTTACATATCAAACAGGGATCCCTCTTAGCTGGGTCCGATTGCAGCGGTCGAGGCCACTTAGTATCCTTAATACGGCCGATGGTTGACACGAGAGCAGTTGAGTCGACGTTGAAGTTATACTCGGATAGTCGTGGTGCTTCTCGATGACCATTGGTTCTTTCAAAGTTGTTTCTCACCAACAGTCCTCGGTTATTCCGATTATCATCATTCCTCCTTTCACGTCTCGGGGAAACCTGCCTTGCTGGAATGACTTTTCAGTCCCCAGGATATGGTCGATGTCTGTCTCTGCTCGATCTTGGTTCTCGATAAATATCCCTTTGAACCCTATCATGAGATCTGATGGGGTAAGTGGATCCCGAGGGGGCTCCAAGTTGTCATCCTCGACCCTAATATCGATTGATATCGGTTGTGTATATCCGCCCATGTGATAGCCGGATATTCAATCAAGCTCTGCTTAAGCTGTTGTGAAGCGGTCGAACTTCGAGCGTTGAGTCCTTGGCGAAGGCCTGTACAGCCCAATCATCGGTGACCGGTGGTAAATCCATACATTCCATCTGAAAACGAGATACAAATTCGCTGAGCATCTCGTTATCCCTTTGCCTAACTTTAAATAAGTCCGATTTCCGCGTTTCCACTTTGATGGCACCCGCATGAGCTTTTACTAAAGCATCCGCAAGCATGGCAAAAGAATCGATGGAATTCGGGGGCAGATTATGATACCAAGTCATTGCCCCCTTTGACAAGGTTTCTCTGAATTTCTTCAAGAGCACCAACTCAATCTCATCGTCTTCGAGATCATTTCCCATTATGGTGCATGTGTATGCTATTACATGCTCATTTGGGTCAGATGTCCCATTGTATTTGGGAATTTTCGGCATGCAAAACTTCTTTGGTATGGGTTTTGGGCCAGTGCTTGATGGGAAAGGTTTCTGCATGAATTTCTTTGAATCTAAACCTTTCAATACCGGGGGTGCTCACCCTCAAATTATATGTTTCTATCTTTTTATCATTGGCTCGATCTTCTTCTCGCCAGACTCGAATCGTCTGGTTAGTTCCTCGAGCATTTTCATGATCTCAGCGTTTGCCCTTGATCCGCCTTCGCTTGGTTCCACTGTGATTGGTTCATTTTCGGGGATGATTTCCCGAGGAGGTCCGGCCTCAACCCTATTCGAAACTTGGCTCTGATTTTGCAGCTGAGCAATGGCCGCTTGCTGGGCCTGCAACATGTTGAATATCATCCTGAGGCTAATCCCGTCTTCTTCGTCGTTCTAATTTGCTGAACGGTGTTCTCCTCGAACACTGTTCGATGGGCCAGAAGTCCGATCCACATCGACCGCCATTTGGGAGTTAGCGTCGACTGGAACTTCATTGCCGGGCGCTACGTTATTGTTTTCGCCTTGGTGGTCAAACTCGCCATCGATGTATTGAGGCACAAATTAAGAATGCGATATGATTGTATTGTAACCTGAAATCAAAAAATATTCTGCAAAGAACAAGTGTAAAATAGTCTGTGTGACAGAAAATTGTGTCAAACTTTCACTATTATCCTTAGCCCCACGGTGGGCGCCAAACTGTTTAACCTTAATTGCGAATAACAATTAAATTTGTATGTGGTTTTAAGAATATGTGACTTGGTTTAATACAGTTAAAGAATGAACGGAAATAGAGACTAAATTCAGCGAATAAGGAAGAGAGCAAACCACCAATATTGAATAGCTTTGTTGCGTTAGAAACCTCCAGAAATAAAATATGAAGTAGATAAATAAGTAGAATAGACTATAGCTTTTTGTATATTGATTGTATATTATGTTTCCTCATTTACAATAGGGATGCCTGTTTATATAGGAAGGGAAAAGAATTCTATACAAGGTAAAAATCTTATTTATAAGGTAAGATATCCCTAGAATTAATGGATTCAACGTCTTTACTGATTTGAGTCGCGATTCCGGCCGAGATGTTTACATATCATGAGATTTTTGGTCCTTCAGTTACGCAAATCTGATATTTTTACCATAGGATGTTTTACCCTGATCGGCCTCGATGATCTCGTCTCGAACGCCTTGACTTCGAGCTTCGTTCCGGTGGAATCCGATCTTGGACTTCTCCTTTTGATGTCCCGATCCCGGCCTATCATGTAGCGACTTCAATCAACGCTAGTTGTCGAGCCCCAAAACCTATATCCCTTATGCAAGTGATCGAACTCGTTCCCATACAAAACCCAATCACCTTTCTTTAAGTCCAGCTTTTTCCTCCCTTTATTCTTCTTGGTCGCCACTTTCTCATAAACTTCCTCCAAGTTCTTCCTCACTTTAGCATGCAACTCAAGCAACGCGGCTGCCCGGTTTTCACCATCAACACTAATAGCTACATCTCTAGGCAAAGGAGTAAGATCAAGTGGAATCAAGGGATCAAATCCATAAACACATTCAAATGGAGTTATGCTAGTCATTATATGCACAGTTCTATTATAAGCAAACTCCATAATAGGCAATCTATCAGCCTACGTCCTCGCCTTCCCTTTGGTCATAACTCAAAGAAGAGCTCCCAAGGTTCGGATAACAACCTCAGACTGACCGTCAGTCTGTGGATGATGAGACGTAGCAAACAACATTTTGGTGCCAAGAGCACTCCACAAGCACTTCCAAAAGTGACTCAAAATTTTTGCATCCCTATCACTAACAATAGTACAAGGCACTCCATGCAGCTTTAACACATTAGCAATAAACAAGGAAGCAACATGTTGTGCATCATCACATTTTTTACAAGGATGAAATGAACCATCTTAGAGAACCTACCAACAACCACATAAATACTATCATGACAACCCCTAGAACGAGGCAACCCCATCACGAAATCCATAGAAATATCTACCCAAGCACTAGTAGGGACGGGTAAGGGAGTGTACAAACCATGATTACTAGACCTAGACTTAGCCCGTTTGCAGTCTAAACAAGCTCCACAAACACGCTCAGCATCACGTCATCTTAGGCCAATGAAACTGCTCCCCTAATATAGCCAAGGTTTTCTCTACCCCAAAGTGACCCATCAAGCCCCCACAATGTGCATCAACCACCAGCAACTCGCGCCATGAAGACTCGGGTATACAAACTCTCCCCTTCTTAAAAAGGTACCCATCATGCCATTGATAATTCTCTACTCGCTGCCCACTAGCTATGGCGTCACAAATACTCTTATGCTTAGGGTCATGCATATGCATAGACTTAATACTTTCAAAACCCATCAGCCTAAACGCTAATGTCGTAGCCAAAGCAAACTTCCTAGAAAGCGCATCAGCCACAATACTCTCCTTTCCCTTCTTGTAATGAATTACGTAAGGGAAACTCTCAATGAAGTCAACCCACTTGGCATGCTATTTGTTCAGCTTCTCTTGGCCCCTAAGATGTTTGAGTGACTCATGATCACTCCTAATTACGAACTCCTTAGGCCATACAACTCCTTGTCATACGTAGAGTAATTCAAGGCAGCCCCCTTCAACTTCTCACTGAAATAGGCAATACGCTTCCCATCTTGCATGAGAATACCTCCAATTCCCACCCCTGAGGCGTCACATTCAATTTCAAACGCCTTACTAAAATCAGGCAATTGTAGTAATGAGGCAAGACTAAGCTTACGTTTCAGCTCTTGGAAAGCCTTCTCTTGAGGCTCTCCCCACACAAAGGGCTGGTCTTTCTTCACCAACTCAGTGAGTGGTGCTGCTATGGTGATAAAGTCCCTAACAAAACGTCTGTAGAAACTAGCTAGACCATGAAAACTCCTAACATGCGAAACAATAGTAGGAGTAGGCCAATCTCTAATAGCCTCAACCTTAGATTCATGTACTTCAACACCATTATCACTTACTACAAACCCCAGAAAAACAACTCTCTCCACACAAAAGGCACACTTCTTATAATTAACATAGAGCTTTTCAGCCCTCAATACATCGAGTACTTGCCTTAAGTGATCAATATGGTCAACTAAATTTCGGCTATAAATCAGAATATCATCAAAATAGACGACCACAAACTTATTAATGAACGGTTTAAGTACATGGTTCATTAGTCACATAAATGTACTAGGTGCATTAGAGAGACCAAAAGGCATCACCAACCATTCGTACAGAGCAAACTTGGTCTTGAACGCAATCTTCCACTCAACACCTGGTTTCATAAGGATTTTGGTGGTAACCGGACCTAAGATCAATTTTAGAAAAAACACTTGAACCACTTAACTCATCTAGCATGTCATCTAATCTAGGGATGGGATGACGATACTTTACCATTATTTTGTAGACTGCACGGCAATCAACACAAATTCTCCTTGCGCCATCTTTCTTTGGAACGAAGATCACGGGCATGGCACACGGGCTCAAACTCTCACGAACCAGCCCCTTAGCTAACAGCTCATCCACTTGCCATTGCAACTCTTTGGTATCTTGCGGGTTGCTTCGGTAGGCTAGTTTTTTAGGGATTTGTGACCGCGGACCAAAGTCGATTTGGTGTTCTATCCCCCTCAACGGAGGCAGTTCACTCAACATCTCCTCGGGAAACATGTCCGCATATTCCTGCAAAACATCATCAACAACACTAGGCAAGGGATGAATGTTAGTAGAAACTTCATCATTAAAACATAAGTAAACACCCTTATAAACTAGTCAAATTAAAAGTTTAGAACTATCATTACCTCGTAAATATTCACCTTGTTGCATCATGGCACAAATATTACCTGGCAGGGCTGATGTGTTGGCAGTGTCTACGGCCTCAGGCTTAGTCCCCATAGGAGACTTAGCTTTAGCCGACTCTTTCAGCTCTTGCATGCGCTTGTAATCATCACTAACTTGTTTAGGTGTCAAGGGCTTGAGTGTATAACTCTTGCCCTCTAGCTTGGCCGTATAAGTGTTGGCCTTGCCATCATGAATGACATACCTAACAAATTGCCAAGGCCTGCGCAACAATAAATGGCAAGACTGCATAGGCACTACATCATACATGAGCTCATCTTGATAAGCTCCCACCTTAAACTTAATAAGCGCTTGCTTTACTACTTTCAACTCACCACACTCACTCAACCACTGCAACCTATACGGATTGGGATGTTTTAACGTGGGTAGGTTAAGTTGAGTCACCAGCGTTTGACTTACTACATTAGTGCAACTACCTGAATCAATTATCATTGAGCACACCTTTCCCTTTACCCTACATCTAGCATGAAACAAGTTCTCACACTGCACATCTCTTTCCTCCTTTACACTCACGGTACTCAAGTTCCTACGCACCACTAAGAACATATTCACTCCCTCATCTTCCAGTACCTCTTCGTCACACTCAACCAAATCAGCCCCCTCATCTCCACCAATCTCCTCATCACTCTCTACCTCACAAAAAGTACCATCATCAAGAATAAGCATGGTCTTACGCGTAGGACAGTCCTTAGCGAAATGCCCATAGCCTTTAAATTTATGATATTGAAAGAAGATGCACTAGGAGAATTAAGTTGAGTTTTAGAGTTACTTCCGGACCCCTTAGGATCATTTTTAAGCGTCACCTTTTCGGTTGGGCCCTTTCACCTCGTGGCTCACACTTGCTCCACTGGTGCTCCGCGTTCTCCACTCCTTGATTCGACGCACGGATGTAGAATTAGAACTTCCTCTATAGCGAGCTGCCTTGTCTTCTTTAGTCATCTTTTTAGCTTCAATGGCAATTAGGAGTACATCATGAAGAGCAACAAATGTGTGTAGCCTCAACTAATTGGATATGTCATGATTCAACTCTTGAACCGTATAATAGCCTCATCCTCTTTTTCTTCTTCCATGTCAAGAGATAGGCAGATTTTCTCAAAGTCATCATAATATTCTACCATGGAATTCAGCCCTTGTTTCAAGTCATATAACCTCCGGAGTTGCTCTTGTTTGTGTTTTGGGTTGACATACTTACGAGTCATTAGTTGCTTCAATTCTCTCCATATTATGCGTGCGGGCTGATTATCTGAAGCTCTCGATCTTTTCTCAGCTTCTCACCAAGTAGAAGCATAAGACTCATAGGCAGCGATGGCATACGCAGCCTTCTTTTCCTCGGTCATATCATTGATTTCAAATATCCTCTCAACTTGACGTATCCACTCTAGAAACCGATCAGGACCACTAGTTCCCTTGAATACAAGGACACTGTTCAAGCCATTATCACGGCCATTTTCATGGCCACCACAGGCTGGTTGAAAGCCCTCATAATATCCACCATGTTCATTGAACTAAGGCTCTAAATTTCTTCCACCAAAAACTCCAAGCCCCCCTCTAGAACCACGGTCAAAACCACGTCTTCCCACATGGTCACAACCCCCGTACGGTTGTCTCACTCTCGGGTCTCGCTGCCCTAGATCGTCATTATCAAACTCCTCAAACTCGGGTTGATCATCCTCACGGACTGCCCTTATTTCCCCGGCAGGCGCTACATTTCTCCGGGCTGGTATTAATGGTGGTATAATACCCCGGGGAAGTCCCAAGGTTCATACATTGTGAGCACCTCTATCCCTCAACTATTGTTGACGAGCCATCTCCGCAAATTGTTCAGGTCTTACCGTGGAACCATCACTAGTTCCTTCCCCGGCATTTTTCTAAGTACTAGCAGATTTTTCAAAGTTCTCCATTCGGTTGCTAATTTCCCTTACTTTAGCCAAGAGCTCGGCTAATGTTATGTCAGTCATGACCTTGTCTCCTTCAGTATCCATGTACCTGCAAAAGAAACAAGACTAGAGAATGCTTTAAGCTTAATAAAATACCTCACTCACTCCCTCGATTTTGAATGACACTCGGGTTCACTCAATATTTTAGGTAGGATCTCTCAAACTTGTCCTCAAAATGGCTTCCTCTAATTGATCAAGTTCCTCAACGACCTTTCAAGCTCACAAGTTCACTAGTTCTCTTCGGGGTGAGTGAATTTATGCGACTCTATAGGCGGACGGCTTTTAAAGTGAGCACAAGAAGCCAAGAATTAACTATGAAAGTGGAAATTCTGAGTTTTAGCACGAAATCCTACAAGCTCAAAAAATAGTAATTAGCTTAAGTAGAAAAATTACCTAAGAATTCCTAATTAGAAGTAGAGCAATCAAATAAATAAGGAAATTCTAGAGAAATGTTTTGAATTTAAACCCTTGGTAGGCGCCACTAGCTTCTCCTTCTAGAATGGGATAAGTTTTTTCCTTTTTCTCCTTGCTTTCCCACTCTAATTTGGAGAATTTTCCCTATCCCTTCACACTTGAGGGCCGGATTCCCTCTCCCCTTTCCCTTAGGATCAGCCGCCCCTCTACTCCTAAACCCAAAGGAAAAACAATTCCCTTTTTTTTGGGATAAAATGGGTAAACTTTTCCTTTTTAGAATGGGAGTTGTTTCCCTCTTAAACTAGGCTTAGGGTTCCTTATCCTTCTCCTTCTCCTAGCCACCGATCCCAAGCTCTTACACCCTCAAAAATTTCAGCAATTCAACTCCAAGATTAAACGTGTAGATGCTTATGAATTCAATGTTCAAACAGTTCACTATGTGAATTAATTCAAGAACAACAAGTAGATGTGCAAGAACATCAAGAATTCAATGCAAAACACGTCAAGAACGGCCTAATACACGTCCAGTATGTCAAGGTGATGCTCCCCCTATTTGTTCTTTAACAATTTAAGTCCTTTATTCCAAGAACTATCAAGATTTCAACCAAGAACAATGGACAAATCATCTAACAATTCAATACACTTCAAGAATTATTCAAGAATGCACCATATGCTGAATGTTTTCAAGAAACAACTCAAGACTCCAACCTAGGGTTTCAAGAATGGCTTTTAACAATCAAGAACTTCAAGATTTCAACCCAGACTCCAACCTAGTGTTCCAAGAACGACTTTTAACAATCAAGACTTCAAGATTTCAACCCTAGATGTGATAACAACATCAACCAACAATCAATTCACGGCTTTTTTTTGGCTAAATATACATTTTTATTAATGAAAGTAAAGTACAACAGTGGATGGAGACAAAAACCTTACCTCCCAAAAGAAAATGCATGTACTATTAGTCATTCTAAAGTGATGACTAATTGTACCTAGAAAGTAGTAGGGTGTTAGACCTAAGGTGATGTAACGGTTGTTTATTTGATGATAGACAGTCATATGAGAAAAAAACAAAGTGAGGATTTTCTAGGTCAGCTATACAAAAAAGTACATGTATTCCTATATCTACTAAGTTAAAGGGGAATTTGTTCCCTACTATATGCATCTGACATCTATCTATGTTGCCAAGATGTTGCAAAAGAGTGACGACAAGACATGAGTTATCTTCAACTTTTCTTTGACCTTGAGAAAAGCTAAAGACAAGTTAAAAGATAGCTGTCAAAAAATATCTTATGTCTGAACATCAGTGTTGCTTGTGCTATTTGCTGGGCAGTTTTCTAGTTGCTGCTATTGAAACTGGATATGGTTTGTGCTATAGGATGAGGTTGCTATTGATGATCATTTGATTCTCTGCATCTGAGGGGAAGTACTGGTTGTTCTTGTGGCTGGACACTCAGGTGTAAGGTCAGTGTGTTTTGATGTGGTCTGCTCTGATTGTTGTTGTTCCTAGATGAGTGCTTCTTCTGTTGGTATCCAATTTAACTCTATTTCTGTGTCTTTTAACTGCTTCTGCTTTGCTTTATGCCTCTGTAAATGTTTGTTCCCGTGCTGCATTATGTTGATTGGACTTTTGTGGATTGTGAGGGTTGGAGTTTATGTTTCTGTTACTTGAAGCTGCTGCTGAATTGAATTATGTATGTGTTTATCCTTGCTCCTGTGCTGCTTTGTGTTGATTGGATGTCTATGGAATATGAGTACTGTGGAGATCCATGATGATTGATGTAGTTACAATAGAATGAGCACAAAAAGTGCTAATACCACACATTGCAACTGCAGCAATAATATGGACCAATCTGTGTTGAGATGTGTATTATGATCAGTGGTGACATTGATGATGATATACTTCTTCTTGTTCTTCTGCCTCTGATTGTTGAAGTTGTTGATGCTTTGAAGGTGTGTTGTGTGTTGCTGGTGTGACAGGTTTCTTGAGTTTGTGTGCTGTTTTTGCTGCCCTGGGTATATGTGATCATCTGTTTTGGCTTGAGAGTGTTGTTTCTGTTGTTTATTTGCTAGGAGTGCTAATGTGTCAAGTAGCTGCTGGTTTTGCCTGCCTATGTTGCTGTTGTTATATAACTGTGTGCTGACTGACCTGTGATGTTTGTTAGAAGGGAAGATCCATGATGATTGTTGTAATTGAAATAGATTGAGCATTAAAAATGCTAATACCACACATTGCAATTGCAGCAATATTCTGGACCCCTCCAAGCTATCTGCAGAGTTGAGAGATGTGCTGAGAGCAGTGATAGTTTCCTCTGAAGTTTGAGGAATTAGACTGTTGTTGCTGAGCTTCTCATGTTGCTTGTGTTTGTGTATTTGCTGACATTGCTTGGAGTGATTGTGATCCAGTCTACTAACCAAAGAGGCAATGGAATGAGCATTATAAATGCTGATACCACACATTGCTTCTTCAGTAGTAAGTGGATCCCATACAGTGATTAGCATTTCATGTGATTGACTGTTGCTTGAGTCTAGGGTACTAGTGGCTAGGAACAGTTGGTGTTGTCTTTTGGATCTATCTTCTTCTTTACTAATGACCTTGATTTTGAGGTCATTGTGAGGACAACCCAGGTTTCCTGCAGCTACAAGAAAAAACAGCATGTTAGTGTAAATCCACTACTCCAGTCTTTCCTTGTTACAGTTGTGATGATGATGCTTGTGTTAACAATCCAGCTTAATTGTCAAAGTATTAAAACTTTGGTGGCAAACTAGGTATGGCAATGTGCCTACAAACAACAAAAAATAGATTATGTAGAATCCTGCAGAGCCAATCAATTCCCTATTACTGGGGTTGTGTTCATGGCCTCCCATATGCTTCTTGTTGGTGCTATTCTTGGCTTGGATCCGCCAATGTACCTGCAGTGTTAACATACATGTTAGGAATTTGTTGAAATCATTGTTTGATCTCAGATTCATGGTGTTGATCAATTGCTGTGGTCTTGGATAATATGGCTGCAGCGCAGTGTGAGTCCATCTTTCCATTTTCTTATTTGCTCCAGTGTTTCCTACAGAGGATGGCATGTAAGTCTCCTGCTCCAATCTTCCTCCCTTTGGCAGAGTTACTTCTATCTGTTTCCCGCCACTCATACTCTTAGATATGGACATTAAATCTTATCACTATTAACCAGCCTTCTACTTTGTGTGTCTAGATCATCAAATTAATGGCATTCTATAGGTCCAGCATCTAGAGCATAGTTTGCAATATGGTTTGCCAGTCTATTGCCTCCCTAAGTGTGTGTTATTGTTGCATTGCATCTTCTCATCAAATCTTTGATTTCTGCAACAGTTTCCTCAAATGGATCAAGGTATTCTCCATTCCCCCTTTATGCCCTTCAGTAACATCATTGAGTCAGTATGGAGCTCTATTAGAAGGTGCTCATTGTGGACACTGAATCTTAGAGCTTCCAGTATGGCCTGTGCCTCAGCTTCTCTGTTTGTGCTTTCTTGGATCTCTTTGTTGTATGCATATATTATATCTCCCTCTTCATTTCTCAATACAAAACCAATTGAAATTCCACCTGGATTACCCCTGGAAGTGCCATCTGTTTTGACTTTAATCCACCCTTGATTAGGGAATTCCCAGATCACCTTCGTGTATTTCAAAGTGGGGGTATACTGCTCCATCACAACAATTATATCTGGCATTTCTTAGGGATGTTTTGAATACCTGGCTTCCTGACTTTGATGAGTAGCTATATAGTAGAAGTGATCTAATAGATTACTCTATTGACAGTGATTGTATCTCCATATTTGTAGTTGTTCCTTCTCTTCCGCAGTTCCCATATAATCACTGAAGGTAAGGCCTGCATTATTGGTTTCAGTCGATTGAAAACATCTGCAGTCCAGCATTTGATCACTACTTGGTGCAGTGTGATTCCCTCCATGTTAATTCCTGCATTACCAAGGAATTACCTCCATACCTTACTTGCAGCATATGATGTGAAGAGCAGGTGTTGTCTTGTTTTTTCTTGTGGCTCCGCACAGCAACAACATTTAGAAGACATGTGGTAGCCCAGTTTTTTGAAGAAGTCATCAAGTGGTATTTTGCTTCTCCATACTTTCCACATGAATAAATCAATCTTGAAAGGTAGCCCTTGCACCCAAATGTTTCTATAAGCATTAGAAGGATGCTTCTTCTTTCTCAAGTATTCCCAAGCTGATTTAACAGTGAAATCACCTCTGTTTTCTAACATTCATGCGGGCTTATCAAGTATATTAGTCAAGGCTGGTGGTTTGATGTTTTCCAGTATGTGATCAGCAAGCTCATTTGGCAGAAGAACAGGATTTGGGTTGTAAAAACGTCTGTTTCTCTTCTTCTCACGTTTTTTTTTTATATATCAAACACGAAATTCAAGAACACTAAAAAAGAATGCTAAAACTAAGGCACGAAGAACAAGATTGGGGTTGTAAAAACAAACCTTTTTCGGGCTTTGATACAAACTGATGCAATATTAAACTAAGAATGCAAGAAAACAAGATAAAAGCAAGACACTCAATGATCTACCAAGACTATAAGTAGAAACTAGTCTACTTACCTTCTTGATGAAGCAAAGGAGGACCTATACTATGCAAAAAACCCTCAAGAAACCTAAGGACTTCAAATTTCTTGATCAATGGGAGGAACAAGTTCAATGTTCATTCACACCAAGTATTGAACAAGTTCACACAATGGGTATTGGAGAGCACAAAGCTGCCGATTTTTATTCTTAATAATAATGGTAAGGTGCTGAAAATAATATAGTCTTGAGGCTTATATAGGACGAGCCCTTAGCCTAAAACAACTAGGAAAGGAATAACTAGCAAAAAGGCCAATGACTTGGCTAAATGTCAAGTGACCACGCAAGGCCAAATAAGTGTCAGTGTCTTACTCAAGACTAACTACACAAAATAACTAATAAGAGCTAGTTGAGGCATTCATTGAGTTCTCGGCCTCGACTAGTGCATGGCCCACCTTCTCCAAGGCTAATCAACGCCTTTCTCGTCTTATCCAACATGCTGCCCGCTTCTTCCATCATTGTGCAATCATGGCTCTTCATCACCATTAAGTGATATCATGAAGCTCCTTAGCTTGACTCCTCGTAAATGGTCTCGAAGGCACGAACGTAGCTTAATTAGGCTGGCCTGAATCAATCGGAGCAGCTCGTGTCCTAGGAAGTCTACAAATCTATGCCTAGTAGAGTCTCACTTAAGGGTGTGTTGCGGGCCACAGTTATAATTGAGAGGCTATAGGGCATTTAGGAAATGCTACCCTTCTTTTGTTTCTAGATCGTGCCGTAGAGTTGAGTCGTAAGAAGTTAGTATGAAGCTTCGGCCGGATTTTGTATGCACCAGAGGTGCAAGCATCAGAGTAGAGCTTTAAGGCGTGGATGTAATTTCCACCTATGTGGCAGGGAGGTTATGAAAACAATAGAAGATACGATGCAAATTGAACGGTAAGTAAGGTAAAGGTGAAGAAGATACAAGATAGTAGTCAAGTGTAGAAGGTTGTGAATAGTCCGGACTTCAGATAGAGGTTAGGTTTTAGTTTAGTTTACAGAGGAGACCCTAGCGTGTAAATCTCTAAGAGTAAACATTCGAGGATGAATGTTTCTAAAGGGGGAAGGCAGTTACATCCCGTACATTTAAACGTTGGATTTGTCGTAAGATAATTGACATACGTTGAAGGACAAGATTATTTTTGGAGTTATAAGTATTTATGTTATTTATAACAAGTGATACGTAAAGTCGTGAAGGTCATAGGGTAAACGAATCGAATAAAATGAGTTTCGTCGAAGTTTGACATTTTGGAATGAAAAAGCGGTCCAAGTTATAGTACCCCGTATTTGTGGACTAGTCTTATACCAAATGACCATGATAGTAAGGTATATGAAGTCTATTAATATTTAAGTAAGATGAGACCTAGAAATTATTGTGTGAATAATTGGTTAAATATTGGTACAAAGTTGGACAATATGGAATTAGGTATAAGTGGATAAGTGTCATTTGTATGAATCCACGTGGAATCATGAAGAGAAGGGGGATTAACTATAATATTACTAAGTCCAGCAAGATAGCATATGGGATATACACATATAGCATTCTAAATACATCATATAGATAAGAATGGAACTTAGTAATCTTTAAGTGGATTCTACCTAACTTTGTCTTATGTATCTATATACTTTTGGGATAAGCGTTGAATTAAATAAGTGGACCACCCCTCCTATTTAACTTAGTCTATCAGCAACCCAAATTACTAATACATATAGATATATATAAGATTTCAAGTAGAACAATTTGGGGAAATTAGATAAAACCTAGTTGCTGCTACGTTTTCGCTTCAAAGTTGCTTCCGTCTTAATAGCTCCATAGTTGATGCCATGTTCTTAGCGTCATAGGTACTGCTATGTCTTGTTTAGTTGAATTGAGAAAGGTTACTATGAAGGCTAAGCTTTATCTGGTTGATAAAGTGTTGTAATTGTTGAATGGTTTTGGGTGGTTTCTTAAGGTATCCAATGGGTGAAAATTGTGAAGTATAGTTGTGTTGTGAGTAGAGAAGAAGATCTAGTAGCGTTGAATTTCCATTCTAGAATGATATAAAGCTTATGAACTCTAAGTTTTCGATAAAATATCGTAGTAAATCCAATTCTTAGTTTATTGATTCGATTGTGATCCAAACAATTATACAATGTAAATTATCATTTGTAGAGCGTACTGGAACTCGTGAGCTATTGTAAAGAAAGCAACAAAGGTATGTTAAGTCTAACCCTTTCTTCTTTTGGCATGATCCAAGCAACGAAGCGTAGACGTAATATTAATCAATAATGGTTCTACTCTTAGTAGTTAAGGATGTCTACATTATTCATTCCTATGAAATGTAATACAAACCATGTCTAAGTATGTTCCTAAGTCTCTATTGAGGCATACGATAAAGATGTCAATGTTCATAATGTAGTGTTACATGCATCCTCATTTACCATCGAGCTACCGCAGTCGGGTAGTCATGCATTTACCACTGGGAAATGGCCGGTCAGGCAGTAAGCCTCCACTTTATTCGGAATGTAGCCGAGTCTGTGACCATCGTGTTAGAGTTTTGCTACAAGCTTATGGGTAGGTTGGGACTCAATCCCGATGTCAAACACTCTTAGAGGCTTTGTTGACACAGGATCATTATGTACAGTATGTCAGAGGCCATAACAGCCCTTGTATATTAATGTTTTAAGTACGATGGATAGCTAATACAGCATTTTCACACATACAGTTATGCATTACGAGTTGTGTCCATGTTGGCCCATGATGGTCACAAAAAGAATGAGTTTAGCCAACGCGACCTATGTGTGTTCTAGTTTTGGTTGAACGATCATAAGTTACAGATTTGTTCGCCGGGCCGGGCCAGCACCGCACCGTGGGCCAGCCATGCCTCCCCAGGTTTTGGGCGTGATAAAATGGTATCAGAGTAGGTCGTGTCATAGGAAGTCTACAAAGCTGTGCCTAGTAGAGTCTCACTTATGGGTGTGTTGCACGCTACAATTATAATTGAGAGGCTATAGGGCATTTAGGAAATGTTACCCTTCTTTTGTTTCCAACTCGTACCATAGAGTTGAGTCGTGAAAAGTCAGTATAAAGCTTCTGCCAGTTTTTGTATGCACCAGAGGTGCAAGTATCACAGTAGAGCGTTAAGGCGTGGATGTAATTTTCACCTATGTGGAAGGGAGGTTATGAAAGCGATAGAAGATACGATGCGATTTGAATGGTAAGTAAGGTAAAGGTGAAGAAGATACAAGATATTCAAGTCTAGAAGGTTGTGAATAGTCCGGACTTCAGAGAGAGGTTAGGTTTTAGTTTAGTTTACAGAGGAGACCCTAGCATATAAATCTCTAAGAGTTAACATTCGAGGACGAATGTTCAAAAGGGGGGAAGGCAGTTATATCCCGTACTTTTAATGGTTGGATTTGTCGTAAGATAATTGACATAAGTTCAAGGACAAGATTATTTTTGGGGTTATAAGTATTTATGCTCTTTATAACAAGTGATACGCTAAGTCGTGAAGGTCAGAGGGTAAACTAATAGAATAAAATGAGTTTCATCGAAGTTTGACATTTTGGAATGAAAAAGTGGTCCAAGTTATAGTACCCAGCATTTATGGACTAGTGCTATACCACATGACCATGATAGTAAGGTATATGAAGTATATTATTATTTAAGTAAGATGAGACCTAGAAATTATTGTGTGCATGATTAGTTAAACGTTGGTATAAAGTTGGACAATATGGAATTAGTTATAAGTGGATAAGTGCCATTTGTATGAATCCACGTAGAATCATGAGGATAAGGGGGATTAACTATAATATTACTAAGTCCAGCAAGATAGCATGAGGGATATACACATATAGAATTCTAAATACATCATATACTTAAGAATGGAACTTAGTAATCATTAAGTTGATTCTACCTAACTTTGTCTTATGTATGCATATACTTTTGGGATAAGCGTTGAATTAAATAAGTGGACCACCACTACTATTTAATTTAGTCTATCAGCAACCTAAATTACTAATACATATAGATATTTATAAGATTTCAAGTAGAACAATTTGGGGAAATTAGATAAAACCTAGTTGCTGCTACGTTTTGGCTTCAAAGTTGCTGCCCTCTTTATAGCTCCATAGTTAATGCCATGTTCTTAGATTCATAGGTACTGCTATGTTCTTCCTCCTTGACGTAATATTTACTACCAATATATATATTCAATGTCATATGTCTTGTTTAGTTGAATTGAGAAAGATGACTACGAAGGCTAAGGTTTATCTCGTTGATGAAGTGTTGTAGTTTTTGAACAGTTTTGAGTGGTTTCATAAGGTATCCAATGGTTGAAAATTATGAAGTATAGTTCTGTTGTGAGTAGAGAAGAAGAGCTAATAGTGTTGAATTGCCATTGTAAGATGATATAAAGCTTGTGTACTCTAAGTGTTCGATAAAATTTCATAGTGAATCCAATTCTTGGTTTATTGATTCGATTGTGATCCAAACCTTTTATACAATGTAGATTATCAATCTTAAAGCATACTAGAACTCATGAGCTATTGTAAAGAAAGCAACAAAGGTATGTTAATTCTAACCCTTTCTTCTTTTGGCATGATCCAAGCCACGTAACTTAGATGTAATATTATTCAATAATGGTTCTACTCATAGTAGTTAAGGATGTCTACATTATTCATTCCCATGAAATTTAATTCAAAGCATGTCTAAGTATGTTCGTAAGTCTCTATTGAGGCAGATGATTAAGATGTTAATGTTCATAATGTAGTGTTACATGCATCTTCATTTACCACTGAGCTACGGCCAGTCGGGCAGTCATGCATTTACCATCATGCTATGGCGGGTCGGGCAGTGAGACTCAACTTCATTCAGAGTGCAGCTGAGTCTGTGAGTCATCGTGTCACAGTTCTGCTACAGACTAATGGGTAGGTTGGGAATCAGTCCCGTTTTGATGTCAAACACTCTTAGAGGCTTTGTAGACACATGTTCATTTTGTACAATATGTCAGAGGCCTTCACGGCCCGTGTATATTAATATTTTAAGTACGATGGATAGCCAATACAACATTTTATCACTTACAGTTATGCATTACGAGTTATGTCCATGTTTGCTAATGATGGTCACAAAAAGAATGAGTTTAGCCAACACGACCTGTGTGTGTTCTAGTTTTGGTCGAACGATCATGAGTTACAGAGTGGTTCGTCAGGCCAGCACGGCACCGTGTGCCAGCCACGCCTCCCCAGTTTTGGGGCGTGACAAAGTGGTATCGGAGCAGGTCGTGTCCTAGGAAGTCCACAAAGTTATGCCTAGAAGAGTCTCACTTATGGGTGTGTTGTGCGCCACAGTTATAATTGAGAGGCGATAGGGCATTTAGGAAATACTACCCTTCTTTTGTTTCCAGATCATGCCATAGGGTTGAGTCGTAAGAAGTCAGTATGAAGCTTCTACAGGATTTACTATGAACCAGAGGTGCAAGTATCACAGTAGAGCGTTAAGGCGTGGATGTAATTTCCACCTATGTGGAAGGGAGGTTATGAAAGCGACAGAAGATACGATGCGAATTGAACGGTAAGTAAGGTAAAGGTGAAGAAGATACAAGATACTCAAGAATAGAAGGTTGTGAATAGTCTGGACTTCACATAGAGGTTAGGTTTTAGTACAGTTTACAGAGGATACCCTAGCATGTAAATCTCAAAGAGTTAACATTCGACGATGAATGTTTCTAAAGGGGGAAGGCAGTTATATCCCGTACTTTTAAACCTTGGATTTGCCGTAAGATAATTTACATAAGTGCAAGAACAAGATTATTTTTGGGGTTATAAGTATTTATGCTCTTTATAACAAGTGATACGTAAAGTCGTGAAGGTCAGAGGGTGAACGAATAGAATAAAATGATTTTCATCGAAGTTTGACATTTTGGAATGAAAAATCGGTCCAAGTTATAGTACCCCGTATTTTTGGACTAGGGTTATAACACATGACCATGATAGTAAGGTATATGAAGTCTATTAGTATTTAAGTAATATGAAACCTAGAAATTATTGTGTGAATAATTGGTTAAATGTTGGTACAAATTTGGAGAATATGGAATTAGTTATAAGTGGATAAGTGTCATTTGTATTAGGGGATTAACTATATTATTACTAAGTCCAGTAAGATAGAATGTGGGATATACACATATAGCATTCTAATACATCATATAGATAAGAATGGAACTTAGTAACCTTTAAGTGGATTCTACGTAACATTATCTTATGTATCCAAATACTTTTGGGATAACCGTTGAGCTACATCAGCAACCTAAATTACTAATATATATAAATATATATAAGATTGCAAGTAGAAAAATTTGGGAAAATTAGATAAAACCTAATTGTTGTTACGTTTTCGCTTCTAAGTTATTGCCATCGTTTTAGCTCCATAGTTGATGTCATGTTCTTAGTGTCAGAGGTACTGCTATGTTCTTCCTCCTTGAGGTAAGATTAACTACCAATATATTCATTCAATGTCGTCTATGTTTTGTTTAGTTGAATTGAGAAAGGTGACTATGAAGGCTAAGGTTTATCTCGTTGATGAAGTGTTGTAGTTGTTGAACGGTTTTGAGTGGTTTCATAATGTATCCTATGGCTGAAAATTGTGAAGTATAGCTGTGTTATGAGTAGAGAAGAAGAGCTAGTAGTGATTAATTGCCATTGTAGGATGATATAAAGGTTATGCACTTTAAGTGTTCAATAAAATGTCGTTGTGAATCCAATTCTTGGTTTGTTGATTCGATTGTAATCCAAGCCATTTATACATTGTAGATTATCATTCGTACAGCCTACTGGAACTCGTGAGCTATTGTAAAGCAAGCAACAAAGATATGCTAAGTCTAACCCTTTCTTTTTTTGGCATGATCCAAGCAACGTAACGTAGATGTAATATTATTCAATAATGGTTCTACTCTTAGTAGTTATGGATGTCTACATTATTCATTCCTATGAAATGTATTACAAAGCATGTTTAAGTAAGTTCCTAAGTCTCTATTGAGCATATGATAAAGATGTTAATGTTCATAATGTTGTGTTACATGCATCCTCAATTACCACCGACCTACGGTCAGTAGGCAGTCATGCATTTACCATTGTGAGTCATCGTGTCACAGTTTTGCCACAGACTTATGGGTAGATTGGGACTCAATCCCGTGTTGATGTTAAAAACTCTTAGAGGCTTTGTAGAAACAGGTTCATTTTAATACAGTATGTCAGAGGCCTTAACGGCCCGTGTATATTAATGTTTTAAGTACGATGGATAGCTAATACGACATTTTCTCACTTACAGTTATGCATTACGAGTTGTGTCCATGTAGGCCTATGATGGTCACAAAAAGAATGAGCTTAGCCACCACGACCTATGTGTGTTCTACTTTTGGCCGAATGATCATGAGTTACAGATTGGTTCGCCGGGCTAGCACGGCACCGTATGCCAGCCATGCCTCCCCAGGTTTTGAGCGTGACATAGTGGTATCGGAGCAGGTCGTGTCCTAGGAAGTCTACAAATTTGTACCTAGTAAAGTCTCACTAATGGGTGTGTTGCGCGCCACAGTTATAATTGAGAGGCTATAGGGAATTTAGGAAATGTTACCCTTATTTTGTTTCCAGATCGTGCCATAGAGTTGAGTCGTCAAAAGCCAGTATGAAGCTTGTACAGCATTTATTATGAACTAGAGGTGCAAGTATCACAGTAGAGCATTAAGGCGTGGATGTAATTTCCACCTATGTGGAAGGGAGGTTATGAAAGCGACAAAAGATACGATGCGAATTGAACGATAAGTAAGGTAAAGGTGAAGAAGATACAAGATACTCAAGTGTAGAAGGTTGTGAATATCCGGACTACAGAGAGAGATTAGGTTTTAGTTTAGTTTACAGAGGAGACCCTAGCATGTAAATCTCTAAGAGTTAACATTCGAGGACGAATGTTTCTAAAGGAGGGAAGGCACTTATATCCCGTACTTTTAAACGATGTATTTGTCGTAAGATAATTGACATAAGTTCAAGGGCAATATTATTTTTGGGGTTATAAGTATTTTATACTCCTTATAACAAGTGATATGTAAAGTCGTGAAGGTTAGAGGTTAAACAAATCGAATAAACTGAGTTTCGTCGAAGTTTGATATTTTTGAATGAAAAAGCGGTCCAAGTTATAGTACCGCGTATTTGTGGACTAGTGTTATACCACATGACCATGATAGTAAGGTATATGAAGTAAATTAGTATTTAAGGAAGATGAGACCTAGACGTTATTGTGTGAATAATTGGTTAAATGTTGGTATAAAGTTGGAGAATATGGAATTAGTTATAAGTGGATAAGTGTCATTTGTATGAATCCACGTGGAATCATGAGGATAAGGGGGATTAACTATGATATTACTAAGTCCAGCAAGATAGCATGTGGGATATACACATATAGCATTCTAAGTACATCATATAGATAAGAATGGAACTTAGTAATCTTTAAGTGGATTCTACCTAACTTTGTCTTATGTATCCATATACTTTTGGGATAAGCGTTGAATTAAATAAGTGGACCACCACTCCTATTTAACTTAGTCTATCATCAACATAAATTACTAATACATATAGAAATATATAAGATTGCAAGTAGAACAATTTGGGGAATTAGATAAAACCTAGTTGCTGCTATGTTTTGGCTTCAAAGTTTGTGCCATCTTTTTAGCTCCATACTTGATGCCTTGTTCTTAGCTTCATAGGTACTGCTATGTTCTTCCTCCTTGAAGTGAAATTAAGAATTGAGAAAGGTGACTATGAAGGCTAAGGTTTATCTCGTTGACGAACTGTTGTAGTTGTTGAACAGTTTTTAGTGGTTTCTTAAGGTATCCTATGGCTGAAAATGGTGAAGTATAGTTGTGTTGTGAGTAGAGAAGAAGTGCTAGTAGTGTTGAATTGCCATTGTAGGATGATATAAAGGTTATGCACTCAAAGTGTTCGATAAAATGTCGTAGTGAATCCAATTTTTGGTTTATAGATTCAGTTGTGATCCAAACCATTTATACAATGTAGATTATCATTCGTACAGCGCACTGGAACTCGTGAGCTATTTCTAAGCAAGCAACAAAGGTATGTGAAGCCTAAACCTTTCTTCATTTGGCACGATCCAAGTAACAAAATATAAACGTAATATTATTCCATAATGGTTCTACTCTTAGTAGTTTAGGATGTGTACATTACTCATTCCTACGAAATGTAATACAAACCATATCTAGGTATGCTCCTAAGTCTCCATTGAGGCATATGATAAAGAATTTAATGTTCATAACGTAGTGTTACATGCATCCTCATTTACCACCGAGCTACGGCCAGTCGGACAGTCATGCATTTACCATCGTGCTATGGCAGATCGGTCAGTAAGACTCCACTTCATTCAGAGTGCGGTTGATTTAAACACTCTTAGAAGCTTTGTAGACATAGGTTCATTATGTACAGTATGTCAGAGGCCTTAACGGCCAGTGTATATTCATGTTTTAAGTACGACGGATGGCTAATACGGCATTTTCTCACTTACAGTTATGTATTACGAGTTGTGGCCATGTTGGTCCATGATGGTCACAAAAAGAATAAGTTTAGCCAACGCAACCTATGTGTGTTCTAATTTTGGTCAAACGATCATGAGTTAAAGAGTGGTTCGCCAAGACAGCACGACACCGTGTGCCAGCCGCGTCTCCCAAGGTTTGGGGTGTCACAATATGGTATCGGAGCAGGTCGTGTCCAAGGAAGTCAACAAAGCTGTGCCTAGTAGAGTCTCACTATAGGGTGTGTTGCGCGCCACAGTTATAATTGAGAGGATATAGGGCATTTAGGAAATGTTACCCTTCTTTTGTTTCCAGATCGTGCCATAGAGTTGAGTCGGCAAAAGCCAGTATGAAGCTTCCAAAAGATTTTATATGCACCAGAGGTGCAAGTATCACAGTAGAGCTTTAAGGCGTGGATGTGATTTCCACCTATGTGGAAGGGAGGTTATGAAAGCAACAGAAGATACGATGAGAATTGAACAATAAGTAAGTTAAAGGTAACTAAGATACAAGATACTCAAGTGTAGAAGGTTGTGAATAGTTCGGACTTCAGATAGAGGTTAGGTTTTAGATTAGTTTACAAAGGAGACCCTAGCTTGTAAATCTCTAAGAGTTAACATCCGAGGACGAATGCTTCTAAAGGGAGAAGGCTATTAGATCCCGTACTTTTAAACATTGGATTTTTCATAAGATAATTGACACAAGTTCAAGGACAATATTATTTTTGGGGTTATAAGTATTTTATACTCCTTATAACAAGTGATATGTAAAGTCGTGAAGGTTAGAGGTTAAACAAATCGAATAAACTGAGTTTCGTCGAAGTTTGACATTTTTGAATGAAAAAGCGGTCCAAGTTATAGTACCCCATATTTGTGCACTAGTGCTATATCACAGGACCATGATAGCAAGGTATACGAAGTATATTAGTATTTAAGTAAGATGAGACCTAGAAATTATTGTGTGAATAATTGGTTAAATGTTGGTATAAAGTTAGAGAATATGGAATTAGTTATAAGTGGATAAGTGTCATTTGTATGAATCCACGTGGAATCATGAGGATAAGGGGGATTAACTATAATATCACTAAGTCCAGCAAGATAGCATGTGGGATATACACATATAGAATTCTAAATACATCATATAGATAAGAATGGAACTTAGTAATCTTTATGTGGATTCTACCTAACTTTGTCTTATGTATCCATATACTTTTGGGATAAGCGTTGAATTAAATAAGTGGACCACCCCTCCTATTTAACTTAGTCTATCAGCAACCTATATTACTAATATATATAGCTATATAAGATTGCAAGTAGAACAATGTGGGGAAATTAGATAAAACCTGGTTGTTGCTACGTTTTGGCTTCAAAGTTGCTGCCATCTTTTTAGCTCCATAATTGATGCCATGTTCCTAGCTTCATAGGTACCGCTATGTTCTTCCTCCTTGAGGTATGATTAACTACCAATATATGTATTCAATGTCATCTATGTTTTGTTTAGTTGAATTGAGAAAGGTGACTATGAAGGCTAAGGTTTATCTCGTTGATGAAGTGTTGTAGTTGTTGAACGGTTTTGAGTGGTTTCATAATGTATCCTATGGCTGAAAATTGTGATGTATAGTTGTGTAGTGAGTAGAGAAGAAGAGCTAGTAGTGTTGAATCTCCATTGTAGGATGATATAAAGCTTATGCACTCTAAGTGTTCGATAAAATGTAGTAGTGAGTCTAATTCTTGGTTTATTGATTCGGTTGTGATCCAAACCATTTATACAATGTATATTATCATTCGTAGAGCGTACTGGAACTCGTGAGCTATTGTTAAGCAAGCAACAAAGGTATGATGCGTCTAACCCTTTCTTCCTGTGGCATGATCCAAGCAACGCAACGTAGACATAATATTATTCAATAATGGTTCTACTCTTAATAGTTAAGCATGTCTACATTAATCGTTCCTATGAAATATAATACAAAGCATGCCTAAGTATGTTCCTAAGTCTCTATTGAGGCATATGATAAAGATGTTAATGTTCATAATATAGTGTTACATGCATCCTCATTTACCACCAAACTACGGCCAGTCGGGCAGTCATGCATTTACCACCGTACTATGGCCAGTCGGGCAGTAAGACTCCATTTCATTCTGATTGCAGCCAAGTCTGTGAGTTGTTGTGTCAGATTTTTTCTACAGACTTATGGGTAGGTTAGGACTCAGTCCCTTTTTGATGTCAAATGCTCTTAGAGGCTTTGTAGACACGGGTTCATTATGTACAGTATGTCAGAGGCCTTAATGGCCCATATATATTAATGTTTTAAGTATGATGGATAGCTAATACAGCATTTTCTCACTTACAATTATGCATTACGGGTTGTGTCCAAGTTGACCCATGATGGTCACAAAAAGAATTTGTTTAGCCAACACGACCTATGTGTGTTCTAGTTTTTGTCGAACTTTCATGACTTATAGATTGGTTAGTCGGGCCTCCACAGCACCGTGTGCCAGCCACGCCTCCCCAGGTTTGGGGCATGACAAAGTGGTATCGGAGCAGGTCGTGTCCTAGGAAGTCTACAAAATTGTGCCTAGTAGAGTCTCACTTACGGGTGTGTTGTGCGCCACAGTTATAATTGAGAAACTATAGGACATTTAGGAAATATTACCCTTCTTTTGTTTCCAGATCGTGCCATAGTTAACTTTCAAGGACGAATGTTTCTAAAGGGAGAAGGCTATTAGATCCCGTACTTTTAAACATTGGATTTTTCGTAAGATAATTGACACAAGTTCAAGGACAATATTATTTTTGGGGTTATAAGTATTTTATACTCCTTATAACAAGTGATATGTAAAGTCGTGAAGGTTAGAGGTTAAACAAATCGAATAAACTGAGTTTCGTCGAAGTTTGATATTTTTGAATGAAAAAGCGGTCCAAGTTATAGTACCCCGTATTTGTGGACTAGTGCTATACCACATGACCATGATAGTAAGGTATATGAAGTATATTAGTATTTAAGTAAGATGAGACCTAGAAATTATTGTGCGAATTATTGGTTAAATGTTGGTATAAAGTTGGAGAATATCGAATTAGACATAAGTGGATAAGTGTCATTTGTATGAATCTACGTGGAATCATGAGGATAAGGGGGATTAACTATAATATCACTAAGTCCAGCAAGATAGCATGTGGGATATACACATATAGCATTCTAAATACATCATATAGATAAGAATGGAACTTAGTAATCTTTAAGTGGATTTCTACCTAACTTTGTCTTATGTATCCATATACTTTTGGGATAAGCGTTGAATTAAATAAGTGGACCACCCATCCTATTTAACTTAGTCTATCATCAACCTATATTACTAATACATATAGATATATATAGGATTGCAAGTAGAACAATTTGGGGAAACTAGATAAAACTTAGTTGTTGCTACATTTTAGCTTCAAAGTTGCTGCCATCTTTTTAGCTCCCTAGTTGATGCCATGTTCTTAGCTTCATAAGTACTGCTATGTTCTTCCTCCTTGAGGTAAGATTAACTACCAATATATGTATTGAATTTCATTTATGTCGTGTTTAGTGGAATTGAGAAAGGTGACTACGAAGACTAAGGTTTATCTCGTTGATGAAGTGTTGTTGTTGTTAACGGTTTTGAGTGGTTTCTTAAGGTATCCTATGGCTGAAATTGTGAAGGATAGTTGTGTTGTAAGTTGTGAAGAAGAGCTAGTAGTGTTGAATTTCCATTGTAGAATGATATAAAGCTTATGCAATCTAGGTGTTCGATAAAACGTCGTAGTGAATCCAATTCTTGATTTATTGATTCGATTGTGATCCAAACCATTTATAGAATGTAGATTATTATTCGTAGAGCATACTGGAACTCACGAGCTATTGTTAAGCAAGCGACAAAGGTATGTTAAGTCTAACCCTTTCTTCATTTGGCATGATCCAAGCAACGAAACGTAAACGTAATAATATTTCATTATGGTTCTACTCTTAGTAGTTAAGGAGTCTACATTATTCATTCCTATGAAATTTAATATAAAGCATGTCTACGTATGTTCCTAACAATTGAGGCATACGATAAAGATGTTAATGATCATAATGTAGTGTTACATGCATCCTCATTTACCACCGAGCTACGGCCAGTCGGACAGTCATGCATTTACCATCGTGATATGGCCAATTGGGCAGTAAGACTCCACTTCATTCGGAGTGCACGAGAGTTTGTGATTCATCCTGTCAGAGTTTTGCTACTGACATATGCATAGGTTGGGACGCAGTCCCATTTTGATGTCAAACACGCTTAGAGGCTTTGTAGACACAGATTCATTATGTACAGTATGTCAGAGGCCATAACGGCCCGTGTATATTAATGTTTTAACTATGATGGATAGCTAATACAACATTCTCTCACTTACAGTTATGCATTACGAGTTGTGTCCATGTTGTCCCATGATGGTCACAAAAATAATGAGTTTAGTTAACGCGACCTATGTGTGTTCTAGTTTTGATCGAACGTTCATGCATCACACAATGGTTCGTCGGGCCAGCACGCCACTGTGTGCCAGCCACGCCTCCCCAGGTTTGGGGCGTGACAAAGTGGCATCGGAGCAGGTCTTGTCCTAGGAAGTCTACAAAGCTGTGCCTAGTAGAGTCTCACTTATGGGTGTGTTGCGCGCCACAATTATAATTGAGAGGCTATAGGGCATTTAGGAAATGTTACCTTTCTTTTGTTTCCAGATCGTACCATAGAGTTGAGTCGTAAGAAATCAGCATGAAGCTTCTGCCACATTTTGTATGCACCAGAGGTGCAAGAATCACAGTAGAGCTTTAAGGCATGAATGCAATTTCCACCGATGTGGAAGGAAGGTTATGAAAGCGATAGAAGATACGATGCGAATTGAACGGTAAGTAAGGTAAAGGTGAAGAAGATACAAGATAGTAGTCAAGTGTAGAAGGTTGTGAATAGTCTGGACTTCAGATAGAGGTTAGGTTTTAGTTTAGTTTACAGAGGAGACCCTAGCGTGTAAATCTCTAAGAGTTATCATTCCAGGACGAATGTTTCTAAAGGGGGGAAGGCTGTTACATCCCGTACTTCTAAACGTTGGATTTGTCGTAAGATAATCTACATAAGTTCAAGGACAAGATTATTTTTGGGGTTATAAGTATTTATGCTCTTTATAACAAGTCGAGAAGGTCAGAGGGTAAAAGAATCGAATAAAATGAGTTTCATCGAAGTTTGAAATTTTAGAATGAAAAAGCGTCCAAGTTATAGTACCCCGTATTTGTGGACTAGTGCTATACCACATGACCATGATAGTAAGGTATATGAAGTATATTAGTATTTAAGTAAGATGAGACCTAGAAATTATTGTGTGAATTATTGGTTAAATGTTGGTATAAAGTTGGAGAAAATGGAATTAGTTATAAGTGGATAAGTGTCATTTGTATGAATCCACGTGGAATCATGAGGATAAGGGGGATTAACTATAATATCACTAAGTCCAGCAAGATAGCATGTGGGATATACACATATAGCATTCTAAATACATCATATAGATAAGAATGGAACTTAGTAATCTTTAAGTGGATTTCTACCTAACTTTGTCGTATGTATCCATATACTTTTGGGATAAGCGTTGAACTAAATAAGTGGACCATCCCTCATATTTAACTTAGTCTATCATCAACCTATATTACTAATACATATAGATATATATAGGATTGCAAGTAGAACAATTTGGGGAAATTAGATAAAACCTAGTTATTGCTACATTTTGGCTTCAAAGTTGCTGCCATCTTTTTAGCTCCCTAGTTGATGCCATGTTCTTAGCTTCATAAGTACTGCTATGTTCTTCCTCCTTGAGGTAAGATTAACTACCAATATATGTATTGAATGTCATCTATGTCGTGTTTAGTGGAATTGAGAAAGGTGACTACGAAGACTAAGGTTTATCTTGTTGATGAAGTGTTGTTGTTGTTAACGGTTTTGAGTGGTTTCTTAAGGTATCCTATGGCTGAAATTGTGAAGGATAGTTGTGTTGTAAGTTGTGAAGAAGAGCTAGTAGTGTTGAATTTCCATTGTAGAATGATATAAAGCATATGCACTCTAAGTGTTTGATAAAATGTCGTAGTGAATCCAATTCTTGGTTTATTGATTTCATTGTGATCCAACCCATTTGTACTATTTAGATTATCATTTGTAGAGCGTATTGAAACTCGTGAGCTATTGTTAAGAAAGCAACAAAGGTATGTTAAGTCTAACCCTTTATTCTTTTGGCATGATCCAAGCAACAAAACGTAAACGCAATATTATTTCATAATGGTTCTACTCTTTGTAGTTAAGGATGTCTACGTTGTTGATTCCTATGAAATGTAATACAAAGCATGTCTAAGTATGTTCCTAAATCTCTATTGAGGCATACGATAAAGATGTTAATGTTCATAATGTAGTGTTACGTGCATCCTCATTTACCACCGAGCTACGGTCGGTTGGGCAGTCATGCATCTTCATTTATCACCGAACTACGGCGGGTTGGGTAGTCATGCATCTTCATTTACAATTGAGCTACGGCCAATTGGGAAGTCATGCATCTTCATTTACCACCGAGCTGCGACCGGTTGGGCAGTCATGCATCTTTATTTACTACTGTGCCACGGCCGGTTGGAAGTCATGCATTTACCACCATGCTACGGCTGGTCAGGCTGTCATGCATTTACCATCGTGCTACAGCCAGTCGGGCTTTCATGCATTCATGCATTTACCACCGTACTATAGCCGGTCGGGCAATTACCACTGATCAGTTGGGCAGTCATGTTATGATATGGATAATAGTCCAAAAGATAGGCATTATATATATTTATAAGTATAATTTTTATGCATATACAGTGGCACCTCAAAGATTCAGGTTGATTCTTATATCTCTTTAATTAATGTTGACTTAGTGTTAAGTTTCAGTTCCACCTTACATACTCGGTACATTATTCGTACTGATGTCTTTTTTGTTATGGATGTTGCATTTATGCTTGCAGGTATAGCTAACCAGTTTGATGAGCCCTCATAGTAAACGAGGTTATCATTCAGTGAAGGATCGGTAAGACTCCACTTCATTCGAAGTGCAGCTTGTGAGCCATTGTGTTAGAGTTTTGCTACAGACTAATGGGTAGGTTGGGACCTAGTCCCTTTTTGTTGTCAAACACTCTTTAGAGGCTTTGTAGACACATGTTCATTATGTATAGTATGTCAGAGGCCTTGACGGCCCATGTATATTGATGTTTTAAGTACAATGGACCGCTAATACAACGTTTGCTCACTTTTAGTTATGCATTATGAGTTTTGGCAATGTTGGCCTATGATGGTCACAGAAAGAATGAGTTTAGCCAACTCGACCAATGTATGTTCTAGTTTTGGTTGAACAATCATGAGTTACAGAGTGATTCGCTCGGGCCAGCACGGCACCGGGAGCCATCCTCGCCTCCCCAGGTTTGGGGTGTCACAATATTACTTATCTTGGAAGGTTGTTATGATTATTGCTGTGTAGGCTCATTTCTCTCTTATTTCGGTATTCATATAAAACTCTATTTCAACTTATTATTATTAAGAACTAGCTTAATTATTATAGTAATCGGCTTACCTAGTTTTAAAGACTAGGTGCCATCAACAGAGGGACTTTGGGGTCATGATAAGTTGGTATCAGAGCTCTAGGTTCATAGCTTCTATGAGTCACGAGCTAATTTGGTGGAGTCTTGTGGATCGGTACGGAGACGTCTTTACTTATCTTCGAGAGGCAACAGAACTATTAGGAAAATTCCACTTCTTTCATTCCCGTCGTGCGGATTTGTTGATATCAAAGTTTGAGCCTTTGTATCTCTATTCTCTCGCAGATGGTGAGTACACGCGCTACCGGATCAGCTGAGCAGACACCCGCGCCCCTTGTTAGATCCACGAGAGTCCGAGGAGGGGCACGCACCGCAGCTGGAGCACCTATCAAAGCAGCAGTTGAAGAGCCGCCAGTAGCTCCGATTGGGGGACAGGCACCGGAGATGCCTGTTGTTACCCCCGGACTTTAGGAGACTTTAATATAGTTCTTGAGCATGTTTGGTACATTGGCTTAGGTGGGATTGATCTGCACCGGCTACTTCACAGATTGGGGGAGGAGCTCAAACTCCCACTGCCCGTAGTCTAGAGTAGCAGGCTCACATTGGTCAGGTTCCGGGTGTAGTGCCAGTACAGCCTGCTATTTTGGATCAGCCTGAGGTCAGGACAGGGGCATTAGAGGAGGATTGGAAGAGGCTTGAGAGGTTCAAGAGGTATAGTGCACCTACTTTCAGTGGCACGGCTACGGAGGATGCACAGGGATTTCTAGAGAAGTGTCACCGTATTCTCCGCACCATGGGTATTGTGGAGATGAGCAGAGTTGCTTTTACTACATTTTAGCTGTCGGGAGCAGTGTATCAGTGGTGATAGGTTTATGAGGAGGTTAGACCAGCTGATACAACACTACCCACTTGGTCTTAGTTTTCAAAGATGTTTTTTAGGGAGTTTGTTCCCCAGACTCTCCAGGATGTGTGGCATACCGAGTTTGAGCAGCTGCCTCAGGGCACCATGACGGTGTCAGAGTATGCCATCTGATTCCGTGAGTTTTCCCGTCATGCACCTACTTTGGTTCCTACAGTCAGAGAGCGAGTCCGCATATTCATCGAAGGGCTCAGTTATGATCTTAGATTCAGCAACCCCTCAGGAGTTGTAGACTGATACTCCATTTCAACAGGTAGTGCAGATTGCCACGATTATAGAGCGTATTTGGGGTGAGGAGAGGGTGGATAAGGAGACCAGGAGCTCTCGAGGTTCTGTAGGGTTCAATGGATTATACTCTTTAGCTATAACCCATCATGGTAGAGGCTCGGGTAGTCAACCAGTCCAGTCCGCACTTCAGACTACTCGTGGTGCTCTAGTGAGTCAAGGTACTCATGCGGGGCAGTCATCTTTTAGTGCACCAACGCATGGTGTTCCTATAGTGGTTATTCCAGTTATCTGGCAGGGACTCACTACGAGCAGCCACATTCACAGAGGGGTTGTTATGAGTATGGTGATACTAGGCACATAATGAGAGATTATATCAGACTCGAGAGGGGTAGATTTCATCAGAGCACTCAGGCTGCGGGCTCCATTCTAGTTGCTACTTCACCTGCACAGCGCAGTTAGGGATGGAGGATAGGCAGTAAAGGGCGCCCTAGAGGGGGAGGCCCGGCCCGTTGATATGCTTTCTATGGTAGGGCTGAGGCCACTGCACCAGATGGTGTCATTACAAGTATGGCTTTGATTTGTTATAGAGGATCATCATTTTTATTTGATTCAGTTCTGCCTATCGAGGTGAGACTACCTATCTTGCTTCACATATGGGTGAATTTCGTGATGTTGTACTCTACTTATGTGTTTACCCCTGTTAGGAGATTCTATAATGGTAGCCCATGTCTATCATTTTGTGTTTTTCACCATTGAGAGTTATACAACTAGATTGAACTTTCTGTTACTCATTACGGTAAGTTTTAATGTGATTTCTAGATGGTTTGGCTACGATTCATGATTTAGGTGCTCTACCGGTATGGGAAGTCCGTTACGTGTGGTAATTTTTATTTGCAAAATTGGGTTAGTGGAAGGCTTCGGTAGGTATGATGTGTACCCTACTTGTGATTTAAGGCTGAGGATGGATCCTCACGTTTTCATGTGGTTTGATATGTTTGAATCGGCTATGTGCCGCGGTGGGTTATATTAGAATGAGATCCTTGTGATTAGTTCATATGTTTTAATTATCCCTTGTAGAATTGACTCGTAGTATGGTACTGATAGGGAGTTGTGCCTGTCTGGCTTGTTTGATAGTTTTCTCATGTGTTTCTCTTTGCATATTTAGTCATATTCACATTGTGCTTATCTTGCGAGGTGCGTGACCAGGTGACGTGAGATGTGACTTGTTGGTTTGAGTGAATGGTTATGGGGTCTTCATGTTTCTTGTATCGTTGTCAGTGTTGTGACGGTTTGGAACATATTTCTAGCTGATATGAGTAATTACCGATGCTGGATTTGATTATGGGAAACTATATCGGTTAGAGATGCTGTTATGGGCATATGTTTGATATGTTACGTCGTGTGGTTATACCTTGTGGGTGTAGGCATTAGTTGTTGCAGCCGGTTGAGGCTGATACCGTATGTTGATGTGGGAATTGGATCTTTGGGAAATGATCAGATAGTGAAACTTTTGGCTCTAAGGTTTATTAGTGTGGGTGGAAGGAATAAATTCAGTTGAGATGGTATTGTTGGGTCAATGTGGATTGCGGTGCCATGGGATCACCTGCGAATATATGTATTTAGTGAGTTGATGACTTCGGAATGGTTCTTGGCACGTTCAAGCACGAACGTTTATTTAAGAGGGAGAGAATGTAACGACCTGACCGGTTGTTTTGAGGATTAACATCCTGTTTGGTGGCTTAAGGTCTCGAGCAGCTTCGTATTATGTATTATTACTTGCGTGTGTTGTCGAGTTCGATTTTTGGATGTTTCGGGATTTATTTGGAAGGATGACTCTTGTTTTAGAAGCTTAAGTGAAAAGAGCTCACCGAAGTTTGACTTTTATGAAGACGACTCCGAAATGGTATTTTGAAAATTCCAATAGCTTCATATGGGGATTTTGGACTTAGGCGTGTGTCCGGATTTGGATTTGTAGGTCCGTAAGTTGATTTGATGCAATTTGACAAAAATTGAAAAGCTGAAAGTTTGGAAGGTTGAGAGGTTTGACGGGGAGTTGACTTTATTAATATCGGGTTCGTATTTCGATTCAGAGAGTTGGTATAGCTCTGTTGTGTCATTTGGAACTTGCATGCAAAATTTGACGTCATTCCGTGTTGATTTGATATGATTTGGCGCTAGTTGTAGAAGTTGAAAGTTCATAAGTTCATTAAGTTCGATTTGAGATGCGATTCGTAGTTTGATATTGTTTGATGTGATTTGAAGCCTCGAGCAGGTCCGCGTTATATTATGGAACTGATTGGTATGATTGGACGGGGTCTCGGGGGCCTCAGTGTGTTTCAAATGGGCCACGGGCCATTTCCTCATGCTTTAGAGATGCTGGTTTCTGGTATGGTTGTTGCTCTTCGCGAAGGGATTTTGGCATCTTTTTTTTTTGTGCATCGCGGTCGCGAAGTAAATTCCGCGATCGTGTAAGAGAAACACCTGGGCAGAATATAAAGTACTCTATTTCGAGGGCTTTTGATATTTTTATCACTTTTTGAGTTAGAGAGCTTGGATCTGGGCGATTTTAGAGGGGATTTTCACGTGTTGGATTGGGGTAAGTGTTCTTTATCCTGATTTGATTATATTTCATGATTTCATCTTTGTTTTTAAAATTAAATTAGTGATTTGAATGGGAGAAAATGAGAAGGTTTGCATAAATTTCAAAAATATAAAATGAGGATTTAAAAGCCGATTTGATATCGGAATTGGATAATTACTGTATGGTTGGACTCGAACAGAATGGGTGTTCGGATTTTGTGAATTTTGTCAGGTTCCGAGGTGTGGATCCAGGGTTGACCTTTTAGTTTTAAAGATCGAAGCTTTATTATTCGGCATTGTTCCCTATGGGTTTTATTTATGATATTAAGTTATTTTAGCAAGATTTGAGCCGTCCAGAGGTTGTTTCACACGAGAAGGTTATTTTAGAGTATTGATTTAGCTTCTTTGAGGTACGTATCTTGCCTAACTTTGTGTGGGGGAACTACCTCTTAGGATTTAAGTCCTTTGTGCTATTTGTGTCATGTGAAAACCGTGTATACGAGGTGACGAATACGTACTCGGGTTATATGTGGAAATTTATCGGTTTAGACTTTTAGGATATTTTCATGTACTTATTTGGAATTGTTAGCACATGTTATTCCTTTTATTTGTCATGTCTACTATCACATGCTTTATTTGAAGTTGTCGTTACATTAATAAATTATAATAAATCCTAACTTTGTATGGAACATCCAATTGGCCATTACAATAGGGACATATAGGCCTAACCGCCAAGGTTGTGTTTGGACAAATTATGCTGGATGGATTTTTTAGGACCACTATTGATATTTTAACCCTAGTAAAAAAGTGTCGAAAAATAGCTTCCGGCTAGAATTTCAGAAAGCGCTTTTGGCAATCACCATAATTTTCCCATATGAAAAATTTTAGCGATTGCCATGTTTTATGGAAATCCTGACGATCACTATATGAAAAATTCTGGCATGATCACCATCTGAAATTTTTTATGATTGTCATATTTTGTGGTAAATCCTGGTGATCGCCATATGAAAATTTTTTAGTGATTATCATGTTTTGTGACAAATTCTGATCATCACCATATAAAAATTCTAGTGATCCAAAAGTGCTTCCCAAAATTCTGGTCGGAAATAATTTTTCTAAGACTTTTTTACCAAGGTCAAGATATCAACCACGATACTAAATGATCCGATTTGCGTAAATCACCCGGTGTGGTCAATATGTAGGTTGTATTGTTATGTTACCTAAAAGATGATGCCGAAGGCCAAACTATCATCTCAATCACCGCATCATGATTTAAATAGGATTTAAGGAAGAGTTGAGACAAATCTTTTGATCAATTCAAACATATTCTAATTGGCCATGACATGAAAAGAGATGAAGAGCCATAAATTGGAATTAAAAATGTTGACCAATGCCTCAAGAATATATATATACATATATATAAAAATTGAGGGAAGGACATATCTATCAAGCAATGAATGCTATTGTCAGACCCCATGTTAAGTTTTGGAGCCAAGCAAGTTGCAAAATAAAGGTCGCCGAAAGTTGTCATAAATTTCTCTAATAAATTTTCTAAACTTTAGGTCAAATGTATCAGACCATTTCTCCCAATATATAGAGATTTATGGGTCCCACGACCTACTGAATCGAAGCTCTGCGCGTCTAGTTTGCAATCAAGAAAACGTAACATCAAACCGACATCGGAATAAAAAGTTATGATCATTTTACTGCAGACTATCCGGGCTGAAACCGGGTCGCGAACCGGGTCGGGTCAAGCAAGTTGTATAAGTCGGAAAGTTAGACTTTTTAGACCTAAAAACAGTTCACTTTCATTCTAAAACAGTAAGACAGCTTAAGAGAAGGGTCCATGATGTCCTTGAGCGATTAAGGTGCGTTTTTAACGATTTCTACCGTTAAAATTTGTTCCCGTGCCTAGAAACGTAATCTCTACGCTTTGCAATCGTTTCCCCCTTCTATTAGCTATGTTTGGAGCTATTCTTAGAAGATAGGAATTTGATATCTTTGCTGGTTTTTCAGGTTTTACGCTTGGTTTTGCAAGGTAATCATCTTGGAACTCTTTTATGATCGTTTTTACAAAGTTCTACGGACGTTTCGTCGAGTTAGGGTTATATGGCAAAGCTGCCGATTTAAACTCAATTATGAACTATTTGTAGGTGCGTATTAGCTGCATATATATAGTGTTTGCAAAGATTTTGACGTAAGGAACAATTTCTGTGAAGGAACTACAAGCATTCGGACGTTCGTTGGAAAGGTATGTTAAGGCTAAGCTCTGTCCTTCTTTTTAGCACAAATTCTGGGAAATTCCTTAGACATCAAATGTGGTATTTTACTATTTTATTGTTAGAAAGACCTTCTTTGAAAGGCATTGGGATTGTAGCTGGAGTATTTTCATGATGCTATTAGGTTGATATTCCACTCATTCGGTTAAATAGGCTCTTTGACATCTGTATATGTCATTTTGTCGGCTTTCTTTACTATATGTCTAGATATATGAATTCTTATTCATATTTGGGTTGTGTGACTAAATAAAAAAAAAAGCATCTAAAAGTCGAGTTAAGTTTTCAAGCTTATTCAAAAGAAAGAAAGCATACAAGGTTCCACGAAACAATTGTATGCGATACGAATGTGATTATGAGATCATGAGAATAAGAGTACCTATGAGCCAAGATTGGCTAAGTTCTTGTTATGACCTACTATGTGCATACAAAGTTCATATCATACATAGCATATTATGCATGGACTCCGAGCTATAATCGGAGGTAAGGGGCCTATTTGCCCGAAAAGCTATATATATTGTACAGATGGCCACATGTTAGCAATATGATACCGGTCAGCTACCGGAAGAGACCGCCATTGCTAGCATTTGGTTGGGTATGTCATGCATTTGCATTACTATATATGTATTCACGACATACGATTACACGAACATCCCATGCATATTTGATTAC
>MCJB01048842.1:0-24836 GCA_002018475.1 Nicotiana obtusifolia
AAAGGTTCAAAAGAACTCTCAAGTATGATATTCTTATTCAATAATGTAGTTCCACATGAATGAGAAGAACTCCTTATTTATAGGAGTAAAAACCTTAAAATTAGGTAGGGGGGGTTGCTAAGGGGTAACAAAAGTCTTCAAAATTAGGTAGGGGCTGCTAAGGGGTAACAAAAGTCATCAAAATTAGGTAGGGTGATTTCTAAGAAATAAGAAAAGTCACAAAATTAGGTAGGGGGTAGGTAAGGGGCGGCCAAATCTCTTTGGGGCAGATTTGGACCTTAAAACTACTAGTTTGGGCCATTGGTTTGGACTCCAATTGGGCTCATTTTCACACACCCCCTTTTGGACCTCATTTAGGCTTATTTTGGGCTCTTTCGGGTGCCCATTTGCTAGATTCAAAGGACCGAGTTCGGGACTCAATCTTCCTCCTCTTGGACTTCAATTTGGGCCACCAAATAATTGTAAAACTTGTACAATTCATCTCCTTTGGGCTTGAGCTCGTCCTCCACAATTAAAAGCTTCTTTATTTGCCATTGAAGTCCGACAACCTTAGTCTGCAACTCTTTAGCTTGAGATCTTGTAAATGGCCTTCTTGGATCTTCCAAAACTCTATCCTTGTCCTTGATGCTATCAGTTTTGACTACACTTTATGTCACGACCCAATTTCCACTATACTCCGTGATGCACCCAACGTCTTTAATTATTCATTTTATTACCTTTAAAATCATGGCTTTTATTAAATAAGAAAATTTATGGCATTAGAATATCATGGATATATAAAATATTCGTAAAACATAAAATAAACGGTGACAATAATAGGCAAAATCATAAACATATACTAGATATTCTCAAAACTCGGTATCACAAATACACGAGCATCTACTAGGGACGGCAATACTAATACAATATCTGTCTGGAATATGAGGTAGATGGGATAAAATAAATAAATATGATGGAGACTTCGTGTGCTGCGGATCGTAACATGAAATGCAGCTCACCATAAAATTCCCTCAGTAGCTGCGCCTATGCGACAAGATGAACACCAACATTACCTGTCTCAGAACCTGCACAATTAATGCAGAAGTGTAGCATGAGTACGTAAATCAACGCATACCCAGTAAGTATCTAGCCTAACCTCGGAGAAGTAGTGACAAGGGGTCGACATCGACACTTACTAATGATCTAATAAATCAAGTAAAATAAAAAGTAGACAAATATGAAGCATGGTAATTAAACCACAAAAATAGATATAGGTGCATAATACGATCCTCAACTGAACAGTAAACACAAAGTCCTCAACTATTGGATACTTCCTAAAATGGAGTATATAATGATCACCACCAAATCAATGGCCACATCTCAAGTCAGGAAAACTCATAAGTATACTGACTCCTTATCATTCCGCACGATTCTGCCGAGGCGAGCAGCCCAATCCCATAAAGAGTAAAGGCACAAATTCCTGTAGTGGTGTACGGTCCGATCCCACAATAGTATCGTTGAGGCATTCAGCCTGATCCCATAATTGTGTACATTGTCGACTGTCGACCAGTACGAACCATAGATGCATCTCATAATACTGCCAAGATGAAAGACCCGATCTCATAATGATATTGTTGAGGCGTTTCGCCCGATCCCATAGGAATAGTGAAGACTTGACGAGTCACTAACCCCACTCACGAATATATGTGTGAGTTGTAGAATTCAAGAAACTTTTGGACAAATACATACAATGCGGGGGAAATCCGTAAAATGGAGTGTAATCTATACTGCTAATCAAGTAGCTCACCATATATCTCAAATCGTAAGTCCAATACTTTACGCAAGTCTAATTTCAGGAACAAACATAAATTAAAGCAATTAAACAGGTAAGAATAACCCAAATATTACGATTAAGGCTTGATGTGAGTCTAAGTCTACCCGGACCTAAACATGAATTCTAGCTTACGTACGAACACTCATCACCTCATACGTACGTAGCCCCCACAACATGTAGCACATAACAGATACAACACATACTGGGTAAAATTTCCCTCACAAAGTTAGACGGAAGACTTACCTCGCTCTGAAATCTGATAACCGGCTTTAATGCCTCTCTAACTCCTCAAACCGATGTCGAACGATCCGAAACTAATCAAACAATGTGCAAACCAATCAAAATATACTTCAATACTCGTAATTTAACAAGTTATAACAAATTTCCAACTCCGCTCGAAAAGTCAACGTAGCCAACCCCGGGCTCACGTACTCGGATTCCAAAATATTTCGAAGATAAACATTACCCATAACACCATGAACTGAAATATATAATTTATTCCTAATTCCATGTCCAATTTCGTGGTCAAAATCCAAATTTACCATTTTTAGGTTTTCTTCCAAAATCTCATAATTTCTATAAATTTTCATATCTAAATCCATATATAATCCATGTATTTAACTCACAATAAGTGGGAATTACTTATCTTGAAATAGATGATGAAATTCTCCCATCCAAGAGCTCCTAAAATCAGCCATCCCAAATGAAATGTGAGAGAAATGAGCCAAGTCCCGAAAAAAAAAATGCAATCTGTCCAGTCGTCCTTCTTCGCGATTGCGGAAGCACACATGCGATTGCGAAGGCCAAACCAGCTTGCCCAGAATTACTTCTTCGTGAATGCGAGAGCCCCCTCGCGATCCCGATGCACAAATAACCCAAACCTACACGAACGCGAGCCAAGCTCCATGAATGCGAAGGCAAAACTTCCAGCCCCAACAACTTACTCTTACGCGATCGTGAAGCTGCCTACGCAATCGCGTAACACAGCTCCCTTAACAGGCCAGCTCCACAATCCACATCGCGTTCACGACTCCAGCCGCGCGAACGTGTAGAAAAACCTGACAACCTTATGCGATCGCGACCCTCTCCATGCAATCGCGAAGAACAAAGTCTTCATCAGCCAAACTACCCTTTGCTATGCAATGCGTTTTTTGAGATCGCAAAGCACACACCTGACACCAGGAACCGGCAACCACAAAATAAAGGAAAATGGTCTGAAACCATACTAAAACACACCCGAAGCCCCTGGGACCCCGTCCCATCATACCAACAAGTCCCAATGCCTACTCCTAACTTATCCAAAGGCTCGAAAAACCACGAATAACATCAAAACCATGAATCGACGATCCAAATTCCTCTTTTAACTTTCAAACATTCAAAATTTGCTGAACGCATCCAAATCACACTTAGACATCTCAGAATGACGCTAAATTTTACGTACAAGTCACGAATCACAACACAAACCAATTCCGAGGCTTGAAATCTCAAATGGACATGAATAACACCAAAGACCTTAACTGCCTTTATTTTAAGCAATTATTCGCTCCAAGACACACGACAAGACCTTCGATCTCTCTCTCTCTCTCTCTCTCTCCATAATTGATATGGAAGTTGGAAAAGGGCATCCCTGACTCCATTCCTGACTAGAGAAGGGAATGTGGTGAATCACCAGTTTGCATAGAAGAATAGGCAACCACGAATTAGCAGCATATTTGCGGGATCTATCGGGTGGAATGGTTGGAAGATAGAAGCAATAACATGATAGGAATAACATGTTTAATAGAGATGACATCACAATAGGATGAAGACGAGAGGATCGACCACTATTCTAAATATAGTAAGGCGGAGAACTATTGTTCAGTGAGCGCCGGAGTGCGGAGGTTGTTCCCATCATTGAAGTCAATGCTAACTTTCCACATTATGCGCTGAAACACTTTCGGTCGACCTGAAACTCGAACGGAACATACGCCAAGTCCAAAATCATCCAACGAACCGTTTGGAACCTTCAATGCTGATTCCAAGGTCGTTTACTCAAAAATCAAACCTTGGTAAACTTTTCTAACTCAAAGCTTCCGAGTTCAGAATTATTATTTCAAATCAACTCCGAACTCCTTGAAAACTGAAACCAACCACACGTGAAAGTCATAATTCATAAATTGAAGCTACTTAAGGCCTCAAATCGCGAACGACGCGCTAGAGCTCAAAACGATCGGTTGAGTCGTTACACTTTAAGAGAGTATATTTTGGAGATTAGAGGGTTTATTTGGACTCAATTTTGAAAACTAATTATATATTTGGACTTGGAAAGTTATGGCTCGTCGAATTCGATATTGGTTTTGGATTTCGGGCACGCATGCCCGGGTTGATTTTTATAACTTTATCGGGAATTCTTCAAAGATTGAAACTTTATAGATTGAGGTCACTTCCTATAACATTGATTGACTTCCCCGTATGATGTTGGATTGGATTTGTGTGATTGAAGGGCTAGAACAAGGTTTTTATAACGATCCGACCGGTCGTTCGGAGCATTAGCATTTTCTTTCGGTGGTTTGAGGTCTTGAGTAGCTTCATATGGTGTATTATGACTTGCATGCATGGCTAGTTTTGATTTTCTAGTGTTTTCGAATTGCATTAATAGAGTGATTCTCAATTTAGAAGTTTTAATTTGGAAAACTTGACCAAGGTTTGACTTATGAGTAAACGACCTCGGAATCAGAATTTGTTGGTTTCAATACGTTTGTAGGGTGATTTTAGACTTGGACGTATGTTCGAATTTGAATTTGGATATTCCTAGAAGGTTTTGGCTCTGTTTGTCGAAAGTTGGCAATTTGAAGGTTTTTGAAAGATTCATAAGTTTGACCGTGCGTGGACTTTTATATTACCAGGATTGGATTGTTGTTTCGGAAATTTGAATAGGTTCATTTTGTCAATTGGGACTTGTGTGCAAAGTTTGATTGTGATCCAAAATGTTTAAGTGTGATTTGGACGTGTTCGGCAAAGGTTGAAGGTTTGTAAGTTAAGAGAAAGATCTTGATTTTTGATTCTTGGTGTTGATGTTATTTGTGGTGTTTCGAGCCTTTGGATAAATTTGAACTGTATATTTGAATTGTTGGTATAATTGGACGGGGTCCTGAAGGGCTCGGGTGAGTTTCGGACCATTTCTAGGCCCTATTAAGTTGCTAGTCTTTGGCTACAGGTGTATCAATCGTGATCGCAAATCTCTAGGACGCGTTCACGAAGAGTGACATGTTGTTTGGGTCTTGTGAATCGTGAACACGGAGGTCTTTTCCGCGATCACGTAAAAGAAATTTCTATTGTCATTGGCCGCGATCGCAAAGAGTAGATTCGTGCTGGGAATTTCGTGAACCGAGATCGCGATCACCAAGAAGGAGCCCCGGCAGGGGTATTTAATGCCTAATTTTGAGATTTTGAGCTCATTTTCACAAATTTTGAGACTTGGGGAGTGGATCAAGGCAATTTTGGAGATGGAATTCACCCAAATTATGAGGGTAAGTGTTCACTTGATTATGATTATATATCGTGAATCCCATGAATTTATACACCCAAATATATGGAATTTCAAAGTGAAATTTGGGGCTTTTGGAAAAACTTTTCTAAAGTAAAAAAATTGAGATTTGAACATCGATTCGGAGTCGGATTTGGATAAAATTTGTATGGTCGGACTTGTATTCAAATGAATTGTCAGAATTTGTGAGTTTTCTCGGATTCTGAGATGCGGGCCCTGGTTGACTTTTTGGTTGACTTTGAGTATTTGATTAAATATTCGACCTTTATCGCTTGGGTTTGATTCCTACGATATTATTTGATGTTATTGAGTTATTTTTTTGCTAGATTTAAGTCGTTCAGAGGTCGATTCGCGCGAGAAGGCATTTTTAGTGTATTGATTTGGCTTGTATGAGGTAAGTATCTTGCCTAACCTTGTGTGGGGGAATATCCCTTAGGATTTAGCCGTAATTGCGTATTTATGTTATGTGAAAGCGAAGTGTACATGAGGTGACGAGCATGTACACGGGTGCTATGTGTGATTTGTGACTGAAACATACCTTAGGCTATTAATATGCCTTTATTTGAGGATGATTTGTATATGAACCGTGCTTAATCACTTTGTGGAAATATGAACATGATCACTACACTTGTTTTTAGTCGTAGAATGCTTTATTTGTTAAATACTGTGACAACCCGGCCAGTCGTCTCGTGCGTTACCGCTCTATTATTCCCGTTTCTGCCTTATTATGCTTCGTTAGCCGTGTTTTATGTAATTGAGTTAAGTAGTTTGAGCGCGGAGTGGATTCGGTAAGAAATGAGACACTTAGTCTCTTTCAAGAAGGTTCAAGTTGTAAAAGTCAACCGAATATTGACTTATGAGTTAGAGGACTCGGATGTGAGTTCCGATGGTTCGGTTAGTTTTGGGAGGTGATTTATGACTTAGGAGTGTGATCGAAATTGGTGTTGGAAGTCCGGTGTAGAATTAGGCTTGAATTGGTGAAGTTAGAATTTTTGGCGATTTTTGGTTGATAGGCGAGATTTTGATCCGAGGGTCGGAATGGAATTACGAAAGTTGCTGTAGCTTCGATATGTGATTTAGGACTTGTGTATAAAATTTTAGGTCATTCGGACGTGGTTTGGTTGGGTTTAGATCAAAAGAGCGATTTAGAAAATTTTGAAATCCTTAGGCTTGAATCCGACGCGAATTTGGCGTTGAGAGATTGTTTTGAGCGTACCGAAGGTTGGAACAAATTTGAATAATGTTATGAGATAGGATGGCATGTTTGGTTGAGGTTCCAGTGGCCTCGGGTGAGTTTTGGGTGGTTAAACGGACCATTTCATCGTTGGAAAGAAAATCTGCAGAAAAACCAGAGCCAAAATGCGGTTGCATTTCTCAAATGCGGTCGCATTTCTCAAATGCGGACCGCATATCTCACAATGAGATAGAAACTCAAACAGATTTCTGGACAAGATTCGTGTCAAGAATGCGGTCAGAAATGCGGACCGCATTTCACCACACTGAGACCGCAGACCAAGACAAATTTTTGGACAAAACTTAACGTTGGAAATGCGGTCAAGAATGCGGTCGCATTCTTGACATGCGGACTGCAAACCATGCCTCACATGGACTTCATGTAGGGCACAATCTGCGATGGTTACGTCCAAAATGCGGACCGCATATCTGTTATGCGACAGATATGAGATCGCATTTAGGGCCTGACAGGGACGTTTTTGTCTCGATTTTTGATCCCTTTATAAATAGAAATCAGTACCCATTTGCCATGCAAAATCCATTTTCGTTACCCACGAAGAGAAAATACCTCCAAACACCCCAAAATCACAGCAAATCAACCTTAAAACTATATCCAAAGGATATTTTCTTGGACAAATTCTTAAAAGAAGGAGTTTTGGCCATCTTGAATATAGTTGGAGCCATAGAACTTGGATTGCAACTAATGTTGAAGGGATTTTTGGGAAGATTTTCAAGGGAAACATCGGGGTAAGTGTTCTTATCTCAATCTTGGTCAAATTACCCAAACCTATTGCTATTCTAGTATGTAATTGGTGATTTAAGTTGGGGAAAATGTGGAAGAACCCTAAGCTTAGATTTTAAGACTTGGGGGTCGAACCGATGTAGGAATTCGATAAATTTTGTACGTGAACTCGTGGGGAGATAAGGAACCCGTTGATGTGAAAATTACTGAACTTCGAGAAGTGGGCCCGGGGCTCGGGTGTTGCTAATTTCGGAATTTCTTAGTAATTCTTGATTGTTTTCGCATGGGCTTTGTTACCCCAGCACATTGTGACATATTAGTTCTAATTTTGGATAGATTCGACGCGCGCGGAGGCCAATTCAAAGGGCAAAGGTGTCGCGGGCTAAGAATTTAGCTGGTTCGAGGTGAGTAGTGATTGTAAATGATGTTTTGAGGGTTTGAAACCCGGGGTTGCACATCGTAGTGCTATATTGAGGTGAGGCACGCGCTCGATGACAAGCGTGGGGTCGTTTACTACTGGGGATTATGACTTGGTCCATCCCGATTGATGACTTTTATTACATATTTGATTGAAAACTTATTTGATATCATCATGTTTTTGGGTTATTGCCGTACTTGGGCTTTGCGCCGGTTATTTGAAACCTTCGTGGGTATTTATCATTGTTTCCTCACTGTTTTGATTCATTACTTGAACTCAGTCATGTTATTTTTCACTGTTTTACAACTGAGTCACTTTTACTTAGTTTTGAGATTTAAATGACATTTTAAATGATGTAAAAAGGGATCGGGTGGTACGCCTACCACGAGATATGATGTAAAAGGGATCGGGTGGTACGCCTATCACGAGATATGATGTAAAAGGGATCGGGTGGTACGCCTACCATGAGATATGATGTAAAAGGGATCGGGTGGTACGCCTACCATGAGATATGATGTAAAAGGGATCGGGTGGTACGCCTACCACGAGATATGATGTAAAAGGGATCGGGTGGTACGCCTACCACGAGATATGATGTAAATGGGATCGGGTGGCACGCCGCCACAAGATATGATATAGCGCTTCGGCCGTAAGGGGCCCCTCCCGGAGTCTATACACCCCTAGTGAGCGCAGGGTACCCATTGTGATATGGAAATATAGCCCAGGGATGTTACAGTTGGTAACAATGGCAACTAGTAACCATTGTGAGCGCAGGGTACCCATTGTGATATGGAAATATAGCCCAGGGATGTTACAGTTGGTAACAATGGCAACTGGTAACCAGAGCTGGGGAGATGATACTGTTCTGTGATATTGCCCGAGGGGCGTGATTTTTAAATGATACTGAGCCCAGGGATGTTACAGTTGGTAACAATGGCAACTGGTAACTAGAGCTGGGAAGATTTTGCTTGATTTCTCACTGATTTACTATTTTCAAATAATGTTTTACCGCTTCATTATGCATTGCCTTGTGCTTTAAGTGTTTCCTTACTTTCAGTCATTATTTATATGTATTACTCACTGAGTTGGAAGTACTCACATTACTCCCTGCACTATGTGTGCAGATTCAGGCGTTATTGATTCCGCTCCGAGGCATTGACTACGATTGTCAGAGCGGTGATTCAGAGACTACGAGGTAGTTGTTGGCGTTCGCAGCCCCGTATCTCTTTTATCTTGTTGTTTCCACTTTCTTCAAACAATTGTGCCAAAGATATTGTACTAGTAATCTTATTATTAGGATTTCATTAGTTGCTCATGATATTGTGACACCCTAGTTTGGGCTGTTGTTGGGATGGTTAGCTATGTCTCAGCAATTTTGCTGTTATTAAAATATGTAAGTACTGTATTAACTGCTTGAAATGAGTTATAGTACGAATCGGCTGGCCTTGTCTTCTCGAGAGGCGCCATCACGACCGGTTTGGGATTTGGGTCGTGACAAATACCTATCCGCATTTTACTATTTTTCATGTCCTTGTGCACTTTATTGATAAATTACGAACTCATACCCGTGATAAAAACTTTGGCATTATTGTTTGTGATTTTGTGGCACATGTGGACATGTTGAGCAGATTGTTTGGATATTGGCACGAGGTGTATACCGTGTGAGCATGAGGTCTTTGTCGTGCGGGTGTGATTATATTGTGGAACGAGGTCTTTGTCGTGCGAGTTATGATTGATATTGGCACGAGGTTTTTGTCGTGCGAGCACGAGATTTTTTTCGTGCGAGTGTGATTGATATTGGCACTAGGTATTTACTGTGCGAGCACAAGGTCTTTGTCGTGCGAGTGATTGATATTGGCATGAGGTCTTTGGTGTGTGAGTGTGATTGGTATTGTAGCACGGGGTCTTTACCGTGCGAGTGTGACTGATAATGTGGGTACGCTGTGCCATATGTGTGTATTTTTATTTAATGACCTGTTGTTGAAGTTGACGCATTTCTTGCATTTAATTGTTATTTCTTGTTCCGATGAGGTTATTGTTATTGTTTTTGTTATACTTTCTATTACTAGTCTTTGATTTATTGAACATGTTATTTGACTAGTGAGTATCACATGGCTTGAATCTCATGACTATTTCACTAAGGTTAGTCCTAATACAAAACTATCTCATAGTTTGATAAAAAGTCAAGGTATGTTTGTAAAAGTTATTTATAATTGTCAGTATGTTTTAATTTAGTCTAAATTGAAATGTTTATGTGTTTATACTGAAGTTTCGGATTTCGTGTATACTAATTATTGGTTATTTTTAGTACTTATAAATATTTTTATTCTCTTTTTATTTAAATATCTTAGAGTTAATAATTTTTTGTTAAATTGAATTTTTTGAAGTAAAATTTGATCAATTAAATAGATAAACTGCTAAAATAGAAATAAATACATCTTTTCTACCTTTCAGAAATATTTTTGACTTTGTTAAAAAACTATAGACTGCCAACTTTAAGATTACTTCGTTTTGAGATTGTATTAAGAGGAAAAAAGGTGATCAAACCCGCTTGTCATACGCGACACCACTTATACTATTAATTACTGTTATTTTTTAGCTTCAATTGAACACGCTTGTGCAAAATGTTGCCAAGGCTAGTAATTTAGGCACCTCATTTTGCAAAGAAGATTATGCATGTCAAATTTGAAACTGGAAACCGCATTTTGTGATATAATGAGACTGATTTTCGTGCTTTTATGCCAAATTTACATAATGCCAGAAATTCTAGATATTAGAAAGTACAAAATTTCCCAGCAAATGGTGAGTGGAATTATCAAAAAGATCCAAGCAAGAAGATTGAAGTTAAAGGAAACTCGATTACTGATCAATCAATGTATGAGCTTGGAAGAGCTTGAAACAACTGAAAGACAAGGTCCATTTTTCAGCTGAAGCATGATTTCCAAAAACATTCTTCTAAATGTATCTTTCCTTGTTAGTAGATCATGAGTTTGTCTTGAAAGCTGAAACGAGGTTCCTATGGATAACACTATATTAAAGCACTAGTTAGTTTCTAAGAGTTGTTGCTATTTTGAACCCAGAAATGGGATCTATAGATCATACCTTTTCTGTACTTTCTTAATGCGTGGTCCAAGGTCCAGTACGAAATATGTAGCAGGCGCGCTCATGTCTTTTCGAGGCACCGCAATTAAAAAGGTCTCCCCTCTCGGTCGAGCCACATTCGGCCTCTTATCTCTTTCTTCTGCTAGGCTCAAGGAATTCCAACCATAACTTTTCATGACATGAAAAGTGTTTTTACTTTTCAGATCGCAAGTACACCGATTTTAACCTTAACATAAGGTATGTACAGTTATATAGAAAATTTGAGTCATCCATAATTTAAACCAGGAAGCACTTAGGTAACTAAAAGGGCTGATGGGTGCTCTGCTCAAACAACGGTAGTAGCAGCTATAATGGAGTGAGGGGCGGGAGTTTGAACCTCCCTCCGCTCATTTCTTTTCGGACTAACTTTTTTCTTAGAAATTTGTTTTACCAGTTTTTTTTTTATTAACTTCTTTGACTGTCATGTTTAAATAGGTGTGCACTTATACTATGTGATTCGTAATAACTATACGTCAAAAAAAGTTAAACAACCACGAATTCCAAATTCTGAATCCATCACTATACCTTCCCTAAAGGAAACACTAAATTAGCCAAAGATACCGAAAATTAAGATATATATTAATAAAAAGAATTTTAATGAATTCGTTTCTGCAACCTCAATTAACCTGGTCTTCCTTTACACTTTATTTGTTGGCAGATATGAAAGATGGAAAAAAACCTGTAGGTGAAATTGTGAAGATTAATCGAGAGATACAGGTGATATTTGTAACGCAATCTAATTGGCTATAATAAACACTTACAAGAAAAATACATATTTGTGATGGAATATGTATGCCAGACAGAATTGTACAAAATTATAACGTGTTTGTGACTGTACGATGACAGAACTTATCAATGTGGTCAAAACAATTTCTTTTGAGAATTTTTGACGATTTTATTTTTCGTCACAAATTCTTTCTGATGCCCTTGATATTATATTTAGCGAAAGTTGTTTCAACTATCAACATAATTTGGTCATCCCTTGCCTATAATGTGCTCTTGCCCGACCCTCTAATAATTGTTGGTGGCCACATATGACAAGTTGACGTACACATTAATATACAACATAAGTGCTTTTATAAAGTCTATCTCATCACCTTTAAATTCCATTTGTTTTATAATGTTAGGCAATTATAATAAAGTTAGGTTTTTAATATAAAGTCATTTTCTTCATTACAATATTTAATACTTTTTTTTATACTAGTCTCTACGTTTGTGCGATGTACGATTATCTTATTTCAACTATTACCAAACACTTTTCAAAAGTAATAAACATTCTAAAATGACATAATTATACAATTATAGTTGTAATCGCTTAAAGAATGCAACTATACCTAATATTATTTTTGTGATTGGATGATTTACTTTAATTTGGTTAAGCCTTAATAATTCAGGTACATAGAAGTCATATTTCTTTAGATTAAGAGATATTAATAACGAAGAATACAAGATAAAAACTCATTAGGTAATAATCCAATCTCTAAATTCAACTCTAATTCTGATTAATTAAATTTCAATCGTGTGTCTCATCCATTAGTGTACATGCTCGTGCATGAAATAGTTTAGGATATCCAAATATCGGTTATCACTCATGTACCTCGTGTTCTTATTTTTTTTCTCAAAATAATCAATGTGGTTGTTCATTATTTGCATCATATTTGAACAATTTTTTTACTTGTAAACTATTTCATTATATTACTAGTGAGTTGTGATTTTTGGTTGAATTTGGTAGTGGCTAAAGTTTTATATATTATGATCCACCAATGAAAGATTATTTTTCAGAAGAAATATATAATTTAGCTTTTAAAGGGCATAAAAATCAGTTTATAACGTATGATATAAAGTGCTACTCTTTTGTTTTTCATTTTCCATTTTCTATTCGTTTTCGGGCCTAAATAATTCGAATTCTTTTCCTCTTCAAAACTTTGAAAATAATATTGAGCATATCTTTGTCTTTGCCACGTAAATTAAGAGGAGATCACTTATAATTGAAGCGTACAATAAAATATTAATCTGAAACCGCAAGAAAAAGAAAAAGAAGAGTGAGTAGACGAAAATTTATTAGTTGATGAATTTTCTTAATTTTAAGAAAGTTAAAAAAGATCACCATTAGTTGTGTACTTTAGCAAGTTGTATGAACAAAGGTTTTCCTCAAAAGTTTATGCAAGTCTATAGTACGAATCACCTATTATCTAATTAAGAGTAATGAAATATAGTAAGCACAGACAAAAATGTAAAATTTAAAATAAAAAACAATCATAGTCATTGAAAAAAAAAAAAAATGAAATCCATCTAAAATATTGTACAATACTCTCGGAAGTCGGAACCAAGTTACTCAATAATAAAAAAAAAAAAAAGCAAAAAGGTTTTTAAAAACTACTACTACACTATTTTCGGAATACCAGAAACAATCACAAGAGTTATTTTATACTCCTACTTGGAAAGTTGTCGAAAACTTATTATTTTTTTCTTATATAATAAGTCAAATTTTTTTAATTAGGTCTGCTTCTTTCGTGATTGTTTTTTTCAAGAAACGAATTTGAGCTAGACTTGATATTTGGGCATCACAGAACAAAGAATTAGCAATAAGAACCAAAATCCAAAAAGCATTATTTGTTTGGATTTTGGAACTCTAGTTCGATAGGCAATAGCCTAAGTTGTCCTCCACTTGCTTTGGGAAGATGCCAGTGGGCTAGGGAAAGCTCTTCTTGTCTTACTTTTATTTTGCTTTGAACCGGTTTATTTCTTATAATTGAAAGTAATAATTTTTGTATGAGATCAGATTATCTTATTATAATGACAAGGAAGGGTCATTCACTAACTTAAATTTGTAACATAAACCAAGTATACTTAAATACATGATTCTAATTTTTAGTGGAACTCAACGCCCAGATACTTTAACTTTTTTTCTAATATTTCAAGTTTATCCAACATGTGATTTGTTTCTTTAAAGGAAATTTTAGTTTACGAAGGGTATAACTGTCGGTGAATATTATAGGGATATTAACGTCGTTCAACATTTAACTTTCTAATTATTCGTTCTTTTATAATAATATAAATATAGATAGATATAGATATGTATCTATATAGATTTATATCATGTCCTAAGCATATCTAATAATGGAGAAGAAGAATAATAAAGCAAGAGGGATATGTATATTCTATAAAGGTGTGATGCGTTTAAACAATTCGCAAATATGTTAGACTGTATTTTCTTGAACTTAAGTGATACCCTAAAAAATTTCGATTTTTAAGCAGAGAAATAATATTTTGGAGCTTTTATCCTTCCCATTTTTCTTTAGCATTTGCATGTATTAGGTGAAAGAATAAATGAAAGGTTGAATAAAGCAAAAGAGAAAAAGGAAATATTGGTAAAACGACACATGAAGAAAAAGCTTATAACAAGCGTTATACATTCGCACATGTAAATATTGGTACAATATAATAATCATATGATAATTGGGAATGGATCTCCTCCAGTAATGTTATGTTCATTGTTCTTCAATGGAGCATAGATTTAATTCACGTGTACAAAAGCAAAACTAAAGACTTGGATCATTTTACTTAAGTACTCTTCAAATTTTCTTTTATCTATTTATTTCAACATTTAATAATTTTTTAAAACCCAAATATTTATATGTATTAGTACTCATTCGATTTTATTTATTACTTATATTTTACAACAAAAAAATAGTAAAATAAAGATGTTGAGATATCCAGATTTTAAAAATCAAATTGTTCAAAGAAGAACACAAGAATAAAATCCACTTTTTGAAGAAAAGAACGTTACGTAGGGTTGAAATAAATGAAAAAATTTGAGTCTTTGGCTTTAAAATAATTACTTTACCACTAAGTGTTGAAATAAACAGATAAAAAGAAATATGAAGAGTACCAAGTAAAATGATCCAAGCCTTTAATTTTGTTTTTGTACACATGGATTAAATCCACTACTCCATTGAAAAACAATGGACATAACATTACTGGAGGGATCCTTTCCCATGATAATTGAGCATTCAGAACGAAAGTTATGGTATCAATCTTGTTATGTACTTCCATATCTTTTTATTAGTCTCCGGGCACATGTATTGTTTTTGTACTTCATATCAGTTAATTATAAACTTTTAAAAATTACAAATATTATTAAATGATGTAATTGAGTTATAAAAAAATTAAAAATATAAATTTCGTTAACTGATGAATATTTATTCACTTTCTTGTTATATAACATAAATGAAAGTACATACAAAAAGTTAAAGCTCATTTAAGTGATAGTATATATGCTACTTAGATGATTAAATTCTTGCATCCAAAATAATTGAAATATCCTAAAAATTTAAAATGATGAAATTTAAATCAAATTAGTTATATAAGATAAGTGAAAGTATATTTAAAGAGTTAAAGATCATTTTGATGAGAGAATATGTACTATTTAGATGGTCAAATTTTCGCATTTAAAATGTTTAAAATATTCTAGAAACCTTAGAAAATGAAATTTGAATTAAATTTTTTTATATAATGTGCGTGAAAATACATAGTGTAACTTGAGTGAGAGTATATATAATATTTAGATGATCGACTTCTTGTATGCAAATTGTGAACTCACATTTCACAGTATGAAAAATAAGTTATTATTAAACCCTAAGAAAAAAAGAAAACAAAGTATGATAAATCAATTATTTGCGCACCAAATCAAATAAAAAAAAGTAAGGCAAAAATAATGATTACATCTTAAACAAAAGAATGAAAATTTAAAAAAAGTAAAACGATAGATAAAGAAATACTTTAAAGACAAACTCTTACGCCTTTTGAATCTGGCTACTAAGGATGAGAAAAGGTTAGATGTGATAATATCAAGACAAGAATTAAAATGCCTAATTTCTAACCTTTTAAAAGATGATTATGGAACCAATTTTGTTAAACTGTAATGATCATGGACACTTGCAAATCTTAAAGAAGTTAAAACTTCATTCCCATAATTTTGCTTCCTGATCAACCTAATCTTCTTCTCACCATCCCTTTTTACGTCTTCCACTCCCAGCATAGAGTTACTTGTCTCCCTGCTTTTATATATTTAGACGATAAGCAAGATGCTATTGCTTTTGATCTTCCAAGTTAAAGAATATTATTATTACTTAGTTGGAAATTAGAAACGATTTTACCTTAAGAACGATTATCCATTACTTAGCGTTTTTGAGATTTTAATAAGAGTTAAGGGTGGCTTTTAAAAGTTAATGATGCCACATCACCTTAATTAATCCCACAATTATATATAATTATCGAATAAAGATATAGATTAATGATAATTGCCTTTTTATTTGCTTTCTGATTTAAATTAACCAAACTTAGTGTGAAAATTGATGTTACTTCAAGGAGTTCAATGACAACGATAGTAATGAAGAGAGATGTATGTAGATTTGTCCAAAAATGTTATTGATATAGTATTTTTTTTTAGCTAAATAAATTTTTTATTAATATAGTATTTGCTTTAAGGGTATAAAGGTCATCTAGTTTTTAAAGATTATTTTAGTAAAATAACTTCACCCAAAAGTCTTCATGCTTATAATATAGTTTGATTTTTTATAATCATGGTGTTCATGCTATGTTATTTTAGGTTACACCTACACATACAAAGAGGGTGAATTCTGTTTTATCAGATTTTCACATATTTAAAAACTTGATTCTTTAACGTATTTCATACGCAAATCGAAAGTGAAGAACGAAAATCTAATAGTACAATCAATTTTACGTGGAAAACCTCATTGGGAGTAAAAATCATGATCTACCACGTCAAAATTTGCCTCATAACTTCGACTAACTTCAAAGAGTGATTTTACGTTATAACTCAGTATCTAAAGGGACTAACTTTAGTACCTTAACCCCCTACAATCAACTCAATTGTAGTTATCCCTTTCAAGACTAGAAACTCTAGCCTAGAAAGCTAAATAAATTTTCAAAATTGTTTACTTACGATTACACTTCTCAACAAGGAAAATAGATTACATTTCAAGAACAATAAATCAACCTAAACAACTAAAGAACTTAAGCCGCTTCCCCTTCAGGAACAAGTTCTTCAGTTGCTTAGCTTGAATCCTTGAAAGTGCCTTCTTCCTATGAATTGCTTGTACCATGAATACTTTTCATTGATTGTGTGAAATAGCATTAACCTCAAATAGCAATAACATGATGTTTTATATAGGAGTGAAGTTGGCTGAAATCTTCTTCAATTAATGATTCAAAACCTAAAATATTTTGGTTAAGGAAAATAACCCTTCTAAGATTCGATTTTCTTATTTGTTTCTAACTTCAAATGTCATTTTTCCTTTTTTCATCCGCCTTTTTCTTTTATGCAAATATAACAATAATGATGAAACCTTATTGACCATAAATTTCTCCGTTCGGTACAACACTTGTAGCCCACGAAATAAAACCTTTGAGAAATCCAACTTTTATTAGGAACCAGCTTTTAACTGGTGATCAATGTACTCTTAGAGACCTGGTTCTTTTGATGTCTGTCTGAATCGACATATCTACAATCCAATTAGTAGTACAACATATTCGAGAGATCTGGTCCTTTGATAACTATTTGTTAATCATCAAAACCAATATAAACTCAACTCAACAAATTCTCCTTTTTTGATAATGACAAACTCATGTGCAACTTCAACATAAGAACTACCTTCATTATCAATACTTTTCCTACAAAAAGTCATAAGAGCATGCTTAAATTAATTGTCACAAAAAAAAATAATAAACAAGTAGAGTACAAAAAGATAGCAAAATTAAGACTTGTTTGACCAAAAAAAAAAAAAAAACCAAGGCTTGACTCGGTTTGGACTGTGTTTAAGAAGAAACTAAGGACCAGGTTTAGTAGCCGGAGGATAGTAGAGTATGCATAAGCCTCAACAATTTGTTAAGAGGAGCAGCTTCTTGATTTTTCTGCATCTTCTCCTTCAACTGCCTATTTTCATCTTGCACGGAGGCAATCTCCTAGTTTAGCTATTTTGTCACGATCCAAAACCCACTATAGGTCGTGATGGCGCCCAACGTCACCGTTAGGCAAGCCAATGGTGAACTACCAACTCATTTATACATTTCATTAATTTAAAAATCATGAATTTTATTAAATAAAGAAATTTACGCATTTAGAATCATGCACAATTAGTAAATTATAAAGATGAAAGGTAACAATATTGTGTAATCCCGTAAAATATCAACTAAAATGTCCCAGTATGCGGTATCACAAGTACATGAGAATATGCTAAAGAGTGCAATAATAATACTACATCTATTTGGAATATGAGATAGACAGGATAAAGTAAATAAATAAGATGGAGACTCTCAGGGCTGCGGTGCGTAGCATAGAAAGCAGCTCGCCATAAAGTCCCCTCAGCGGTTGCGCCTACGTGCCAGGATGACAACCAAATGAACCTGCCAGATCCTGCACGTGTAGTCTAGAAGTGTAGCATGAATACGTAAATCAACGCGTACCCAGTAAGTATCTGGCCTAACCCCAGAGAAGTAGTGAAGAGGGGTCGACATCAACACTTACTAGAGGTCTACTAAATAAAGTGCAGGAACCATAGGCAGGCATGAAATACAACAAGATTAATAGGGCAAGGAACAATAGATAACAAAACCCGTTAGCAAAATAGCATTAGTTTAAAATCCCCAGGTGCCACATGCTATCTCAATAATATAAGAACCATCAATTAATTATTAGATCTCAGGTCATAAAGAAATGTCCTGAAATTTTCAAGTTCAATAAAGAGGGTAATCTCGTGGGTACTCGGACTCTTTGCGATTTTATGCATGAATTATGCTGAGGTCGTTCGGCTTGATCCATATAGTCGTGTATATATACTGCCGAGGCCGTACGGCCCGATCCATGGATGCATCTCATATAAATACATATACTGCCGAGGCATTTGGCCCGATCCACAGGAAAGGCAGAAACTTAACGAATTACGAGTCACGTGCTTATAGCACAAGTACAGGAGCATAAAGTAAACATGACTATTACCATTTATTAAATATCTCGCCAAACAACTCAAGGCGATAAAACTTGGCCTAATATATTCTCAAATCGATTTCAATTATAAATTCACTTAATTAAGCTAGCAAAATGAGTTCATAATTCAAATATTACATGATAAAGTCCTAAGTCTATCCGGACATAAACATGCCTTTAACAATGTACGGACTCTCCTCACCTTGTGCGTACGTAGCACCCACAACTTGTATCACATAATAAATCTTAATACCTACGGGGTGGTTTTCCCCTCACATAGTTATACATGAGACTTACCTCGCTCCAAAATTTCAATAACCGGCTCCAGTGCCTCTCTAACTCCTCAATTCAAAGCCAAACGGTCCGAAAACTAGTCAAACAACATGCAAACCTATGAAAATATACTCCAACACTCATAATTAATTAATTTATAGCAATTTTCAACCTCGGTCGAAAAGTCAACAAAGTCAACCCTCGAGCTCACGTGCCCAGATTTCAAATTTTTTTGAAGATTAACTTTACCCATAACACCACGAACTCAAATATATGATCTCTTCGCAATTTCATGTCCAATTTTGTGGTCAAAATTCAAAAATACAATTTCTAGGTTTTCTTACAAAAATTCCATAATTTATATCAAATTTCATGTTAAAATCTATATATAACCCATGTATTTAACTCGAAACAAGTATGAATAACTTACCTTATGATATATGGCGAAGATTATCTTCAAGAATCACCTCAAATCGCCCCACATCAGCTCCAAGAACTTAAAAGTGATGAAATGAGCTCAAAATCCCGAAACATGTTTAGTACACCTGCCAGGCCTCCTTCTACGCGATCGTAGTCATTATCCATGCGATCAAGATTAACAAAAGTTCCAGCATTGTTTCCTTCATCGTGATCGCGGCCATGACCCCGCGATCGCGATGTACAAAATTTTGTTTCCTCTTCACAGACACTCTTTGGTATAATAGCCATAACTTTTTGTACAAAATTTCAAATAATAAATGATTTAATTTTACGAAAACTAGATTCAAAGGATTATAATTTTTATTTTTGAATCATCTCCAAATTCCTTATAAATTGCAAGATATAAGCTCCCAAAGTCAAGCTACTAACATCAGAAAATCCTTCTACGCGATCGCGATCTTCCCTCTGCGATCGCGATTCACAAAGACCGAATGCACTTTGTTCTTCAGGATCGCGACCCAGACCTCTGCGATCGCGAAGAGCACCCCTGGCATCAGATAACAACAGTTCAAAATAGACTAAAAGTGGTCCATAACCACCCCAAAACGCACCCGAGGTCCGAGGAACCTTGTCCAATCATTCTAACAAGTTTATATATCCTATGTAAACTTGTTCAAAGGCTCGAAACATGAACAAGAACATCAAAACCAAGAATTAAAGATCAAACTTAATTTCTTAAACTCTCTTAACTTTCAAGCCTTTATCCTTCGCCGAACGCGTCCAAATCCCACTTAGACATTCCGGAATGACGTCAAACGTAGAAGTCATAAATCACAACACGAACCTATTCCAAGGCTCGAATTATCAAACAGATATCGATAAGACCAAAGTCCACTTCAAATCATATTTAGGAAATTTTAAACCTTCAAAATGCCAACTTTCCACATTAGGCGCCGAAACACTCCCAGACCATCCGATACTCATCCCCATCATATGCCCAAGTCCAAAATCATCATACGAACCTATTGGAACCTTCAAATTCTGATTTCGAGGTCGTTTACTTTAAAGTCAAATCTTGATCAACTCTTTCAAATTAAAGCTTCAGAATTGAGAATTTTCCATCCGAATCAAGTCTGAATTCTCGAAAATTGAAACCGACCACGCTTACAAGTCATAATGCATGAAATGAAGCTACTCAAGGCCTCAAATCATCGAACGACGCGCTAGATCTCAAAATAACATTGTATCCTCTAAATCATTGATCAGTTGAGTGATCAAACTGTTACTCTTGGAACCTGGTTGCTTTTCCAGAAGATCACACTCCCGAAGTGTTGCTTTGTCAAATATGTCTATCTTGGTCCTCTTTTTTTTCTTCTCTGAAAGCAACCTTAAAGTGAGCATACACTTGCGATAACAAGAACTCATATGGAAGTGCATGCTTTCCTTTTGATGGATTGGTTGTTCTAGTTGTTGAAATTGACAAGATTAATGTGAACTAGTGTGAACATTTGAAGCCTCCTTTTAGCAAGAAATTGGTAGATGCATTTTTTCATGCATTTACATTGCATGATCACACTTAATATAATGTCATGCATGACATTATTAAGGCCATTTCCCTTCTATAAATAGCAAGGGTTTTGTTTATTTGAAAAAAATCTCTCACTTGCCTTCTTATCTCCTAAGACATTTGAATCTTTTTTCCCTCTCGTAGTATTTCACTTGTATTTTTGGAGTGGAATAAAGTTTGAGTTGATTGTATCCGAGGACTAGGCAAAAATCAAACTTTGCCGAGCCTCGTTAATTTCTGGTGTTCTTTTATTATTATCTCATTTACTATTTATTAGCTACCTCTAGATATAGTAGTTGTGATTTAATCACTCTCTATATATTCGGCTTCCACAATAATTGGTATCAGAACCAAGGTTCTATCTTAGTATGCTCTGTGGTTGCAGCATTGTCTGAACATCCACATCAGAAAAGAATTACTTTGGTGTCCTATACTGTTAGCAAATAAATAGTATCTGTAGCAAAAATGGAAGATAATAAAAATGAAGAGTCCACATGGGGTGTTAGTAATACGTCGTTGGTATCTTCACTTATGACAAGAATTATGTCAAATGCGAAATTTGCAGTTAAAATTTTTTACGGGCTAGGACATTTTGGGATGTGGCAAGCTAAGGTTCTTGATGTCCTTTTTCAACAAGGGCTAGATATTGCCATAGAAGAAAAGAAACCAGGCAATATCAGAGAAGTGGATTGGAAGATTATCAACCGCGTTGCTTGTGGTACCCTTTGATCTTACCTCGCAAGAGAACATAAGTATCCATACACAAAAGAAACTTCTGCAAGTAATTGTGGAATGCATTGGAGGATTATTTCTTGAAGAAAAACAGTCAAAATAAACTTTACATGAAAAAAGACTGTTACGCTTCACATATATTCCTGGTACTACAATGAATGATCATATCACCAGCTTTAATAAGTTGGCAACAGATTTGCAGAATATGGACGTGACTTTTAGTGATGGAGATATCGCCTTAATGCTATTAAGTTCACTTCCCGATGAGTACGAGCACCTCGAAAAAACTCTACTTCATGGGAATAATAATGTATCTCTCAAAGAAGTTTGTCCTGCCTTGTACATCTATGAACAAAGAAAGAGAGAAAAACAAAAGAGTGCAGAAGAAGAAGCACTGTGAGAGATCATTCTCAAAATCATACGAGAACAAATAAAGGAAGATCCAAGTCAAGATCTAGATCCAACAAAGATGAATGCGCCTTTTGCCGAGAAAAGGGGCACTGGAAGAAAGACTATCCAAAGTTGAAAAACAAGGCCAAACCTAACAATGGGAAGGCTGTCATGGATTCAAATGTAGCTGATTGTGACGACTCTGATTTCTCACTAGTTACAACTGAGCCATTCAAACCATTTGATATATGGATGATGGATTCAACTTGTAGCTATCATATGTGTCCCAACAAGGACTGGTTCGTTGATTTTCAAGAAGGAGAATGTGGAGTTATTCACACCGCAAATAACAATCCTCTTACCACATATGGTATTGGTTCAATCCAATTAAGGAACCATGATGGATTGATCAGAACATTAACACATGTTCGATACGTACCGGAATTGAAGAAAAATCTTATTTCTGTAGGAGCCTTAGAGTCAAAGGGGCTCAAAGTCATTGCAGAAAATGGGGTAATGAGAATATGATCCGGTGCACTAGTAGTAATGAATGGAATTTGGAGAAATAATAATATGTACCACTATCACGGTTGTACAGTTATTGGGACAACAATAGTGACATCCAATGATGACAAGGAGTTAGAAGCAACCAAGCTATGACATATGCGCTTGGGACATGCTGGAGGAAAATCCTTGAAAATCTTATCAAATCAAGGATTGTTAAAAGGAGTAAAGACTTGCAATTTGGAGTTTGCATTGTGTCAAGGAGAAACAGACAAGGGTTAAATTTGGAACAACAATCCATAATACTAAAGGTATTTTGGATTATGTTCACTTTGATGTTTGGAGTGCTTCCAAAACACCTTCATTAGGTGGGAAACACTACTTTTAACCTTTATTTATGAATTTTCCCGGAGAGTTTAGGTGTATACTATGAAAACTAAAGATGAGGTGTTGGGAATTTTTCTCAAATGGAAGGTGATGATATAGACTCAAACAGCTAGAAAAATAACGTTTCTTCGCACAGACAACGGTGGAGAATACAAAAATGACCTTTAAAATAAGATTTGTTAAAATAAGATTTGTGAAGAACAACAAAGAAACCTGTTCGTCTTATAGAGACGGTGGCTTGTGCAGCCTCAATTGTAGCTGAAGGTATTCCTACCACTTATAAAGACGCAATCCAAAGTTCAGAAGAAGATAAGTGAATAATTGCCATGAATGAAGAAATGCAGTCCCTTCATCAGAATCGCACATGGAAATTGGCCAATCTCCCGAAGGGCAAGAAAGCAATTGGCCGCAAATAGGTATTTGCAAAGAAAGAAAAATTTTCTAACCAAGAAGATGTTTGCTACAAAGCAAGATTGGTGGCCAAAGGGTACGCTCAAGAGAAGGGAATTGATTATAATGAGGTGTTTTCTCCAGTAGTGAAACACTCATCCATTAGAGTTTTGTTGGCTTTGGTAGCACAATTGGATTTGGAACTAGTTCAGTTAGATGTAAAAACTGCATTTTTACATGGAGACTTAGAAGAGAAAATCAATATGACTCAGCCAAAAGGATTCAAAGTGTTGGAAAGGAAAATATGGTGTGCAAACTTGAAAAATTATTGTACGGATAGAAACAATCTTCTAGACAATGGTATAGACTATTTGACAAGTATATGTTGCGGCAGAAGTACAGAAGAAGCAAATACGATCATTGTGTGTATTTGTGCAAGCTTGAAGATGGATCCTTCATATATCTTCTCCTATACGTTGATCAAGTCCTTCAATAAATACATCTTTTATCTGTAAGTTTTTTTTTCAAATAAAAATCTTTAGAATGTAATCTGTACAATTAAATATATCCCGAATATACTTCCTTCAAATAAATATCTTACGAATATAATTCTTTCCAATAAATATCTTTCAAATATAATTCTTTCAAGTAAAAAGCCACCATGTGACACCTCATTTAACTTTCCTAGTATGAGAAATATATTCAACATAAGACATCGAATGTCACGGTAATACCTTCGTGCACTTTTCTCATTCTCACCCGATATATATATACGTCGATCAAATCAATTGGCATGGCAACACCCTTCGTGCATTTATCATTTTCTCACCATGTATACATATAACAGTACTAATTAAGTGGAGAAAATACCAACAACAAAAGAAATAAAGTGGGAGGCACACAAGAAGCAACAACAACTACAAGTCACATAGAAAACATAGGTGCATAATAACATCTTAAGATAAAGAAGGCATGAATGTATACACAACAAAAAGAAATCATAGTATAATGTATGTTTCTTGTCCTCGCCAGCACGGAAACACCCTTCGTGCCATGAACATATGATAATATAAAAATAATGGCATGGCATCACCCTTCGTCCTCACAAGATAATGTAAATGAAATGAAACGGCATCACCCTTCGTGCTTTTACTCTCATCCTCACAAGATAATGTAAATGAAATAGCACAGCATTACACTTCGTGCTTTTACTCTCATCCTCACAAGACAATATAAATGAAAAGGCACGGCATCACCCTTCGTGCTTTTACTCTCATCCTCACCAAGCACAT
>MCJB01048842.1:26681-46457 GCA_002018475.1 Nicotiana obtusifolia
ACAGTTCCTTATTCCTTAGTCTACAAATAAAGAACAATTCAATTGTTACTCTCTAAGCGTTATAGTCATTATTGACCACAATCCTTAAATTCATATGGTGTTTCTCCACCCTCTTCTTCTTCTAAAACTTTACAAACATAGTAATAACACATGCAGCTCAACAACAACCCAAAATAACCATAACCCATTCCATTAGCAGTAATTAACCTGAACCCATGGCTCCCAGTTATCATCTCATGAGTTCTTGCATGCATAGAGTGAATTATCAAGAATTTCCGAAAAAGAATGTATAAGGAAAGCAGTAACTCACCTTGCATGTTTGGTAACTCAGCCCTTCTTCCTTGGTTCTTCAATTTCTAGGTCTCATTCCCAATTAGGGCTTGAAAGAGAGAGAATCAGTTGGGCTTTTCCCTTAATTCCTCAATCTTCAGATTCCTCCCCCAATTAGAGCTTGAAAGAGGGAGACATTTGTTAAGCTGTGTGTGGGATTTTGGAAAAAGGGGTCGCATGTGGTTTCTCTTGGCTGTGGATTTCAGAAAATGAAGAAAGAATTGGGTTGGACCCCTTTTATAGGTCAGTCAATAAGTGACACACGTGTCTGATGCCTACAGGTTTGCTATAGCATTTTCGTCGCATAATCAACATGCGGTTCGCATTTTGGACGCGAACAGTGGCCCAGAAATCTGTCATACTCTGCGACACAGAAGGTCAGATTTGCGGTTCGCATTTTCAACAATGCAACCGCATTCTGGCCGCATTCGTGACGTTGATTTCAGCCCAGAACTCTGTTCCAGTCTGCGGTACCTTATGCTTAAAATACGGTTCGCATACCAGAAATGCGATCGCATAGTCGACCGCATTTCTGACATTCGTCTTAGCCCAAGACTCTGCCTTGGTCTGCGATCTCAGCATGTAAAAATGCTGCTCGCATGATGGTTATGCGATAGCATTCCATACTTTGCAACACCTATTGTCCTTTTTCTTGTCCTTTTAACTCCTTTTCGGTTCTTGGGCTCTTATACGTAAACTATCTTACGGCGTAATCTAACGTACAGAATTACGGGTTAGAACAACGGAATTACGGGTTATAATTATTAACAAGCAAGGTGGGAAGCATAAATAACATCAAGGAGGGTGTTTAAATAAAAACACATTACAACAATTCATATCACAATTTGCCCACCGACCACAACCAACTTCCAAAGATGTAACAAAATCAATAAATTCTCAACAAATAACCCAAGGTTCCACAAACTGAGTACGACAACAACAACCACAACAATACACGAGAATACGGCAAGTAATTCAACCCGAGAGCCTTACAATACAGAGAAACGATAGAACAAGCTCACATGGAATAAACTCAATAGAGATTACTAGTCACAAAAGAATAGCTTGACAAGAGAGAAACAATACATAACAAATGAATTCACACAAATACAATTTGAAAACGAGGGAGATAACAAGAGTCAATAATTCCAATTAAGGATGAGGCAACAGAAAAGATAATCATAACCTTAATTAAGGACAGGCAATTACAGAAGAGATGATAATAATTTCAATTAATGATAAGCACTTTGAGAAGATTAGCATAGCAATAGAAGAGGTAACAACTTCAGTTAAGGCATGTAAGAGTCAAATAGGCAATACGAGTGGAGCATGAAGTAATTGATTCCAATTAAGACACGTAGGGGTGAAACCAGTAAATGGGGGACTTCATCATAACAAAACAACTCCATATTTAATGAACACAAGAACCTAAGAACCCTAAAAGCTCAACTTTCCACAAATAAGCCCGAGCACGTATTTGTCACCTTGCATATACGTACTTTACACGACACAATTAGCAGAGAAGACTCAAATCCAAGGGGGTAGTTCCCCCACACGAAGTTAGGCAAGATACGTACCTCAAAGAAAATAGACCGTTACTCTAAAATGAATTTCTCGAGTGAAATAACCTCCGGACGGCTCACGTCTAGCCAAAATAACTTCAAAGCATGAATAAAACTCATAAGAAACTATTCCGGATAATAAAGCTTCAATCTTTATCAAAAACTAAAAATCAACCCAAAAATCGACTCTTGGACCCGCATCTCGGAACCCGACCAAAATAACAAAAATCGAATACCTATTGATATCGAGTTCAACTATACCAAAATAATCAAATTCCGATACCAATTCGTCCCTCAAATCTTCATGTTACATTTTGAAAGTTTTCTTTAAAATCCCAATTTTTTCTCAACTCAAAACACTAATTTAATGATAAAAATAAAGATAGAATCATGGAATATAATAAATTCTAGGTGAAGAACACTTACCCAATTGATTTTCTTGAAAACACCACAAAGAATCGCCCAAAATCAAGCTCTAGAACTCCAAAAATGTTGAAAATGGCTAACCCTCGGAATAGAATGCTCTTATATTCTGCTCAGTGATTAATGCATCACGATCTGGAAGAAGAAAAATGAAGGCTGGCCAAAGTGTGCTACGCGATCGCGAACAGAGATGTGCCATTGCGAAGAGGAAATTCTGATGGCTCAAAGACGCCTAAGTCCAAAATCACCATGTGACATCATCAAAATCCTATTCCAGAGTCATTTTCTCAAAAGTAAAACTCCAATGAACTCTTTTCATTTAAGCTTCAAAATTAATGATTGTTCTTCCAATTTAATTCCGGACCTTCCAAAAACCAAACTGGACAGTATACGCAAGTCATAATACGTATTACAAAGCTATTCAAGATCTTAAATCGTCCAACGGGACGCTAATTCTCAAAACGATAAGTCGGGTCATTACAACCGTATGCGAATGCCGTTGGTAGCTTGATGTATGCAATGGTTTGCACAAGAACAGATATTTCACATGCTATCGGAGTTGTAAGCAGGTATATGCATGATCCAGGAAAGGAGCATTGGCAAGCTGTGAAATGGATTCTATGGTATATTCGTAATACTGTGGATGTTGGATTGATTTTTGAGCAGGAAGATAGTCAATATATGGTTTATTGTGACTCGGATTATGTGGGATATTTGGACAAGCGTAGATCAACTAATGATTATGTTTTCACTTTTAAAAATGCACCAGTTAGTTGGAAGTCTACTTTGCAGTCAACGGTTGCTTTGTCTACTACTGAGGAAGAGTACATGGCAATTACAGGGGCTGTAAAGGAGGCAGTTTGGCTTCAAGGGTTGCATAGAAAGCTTGGTATTGGTCAAGAAAGCATCACACTATTTTGTGATAGTCAAAGTGCTATCCAATTAGCAAAGAACCAAGTTTATCATGCAAGGAAGAAGCACATTAATGTTCGATATCACTTTATATGAGATATTGTAGAAGAAGGTGGAGTCATGGTGCAGAAAATTCGGACTACAGATAACCTTGCAGATATGCTAACAAAAGTAGTGACTGCAATAGAGTTTCAACACTGTTTGAACTTGATAAACATTGTTGAACTTTGAAGACTGAAGTTGAAGACACAATCAAAATTTATCAGTGAGAGATAATTGAAAAAGTGGAATCTTGCCAAGCTGGAGATTTTTTGAATTTGACAAGATTAATATGAGCTAGTGTGAACATTTGAAGCCTCCTTTTAGGAAGAAATTGGTAGATGCATTTTTTCATGCATTTACATTGCATGATCACACTTAATATGATGTCATGCTGTGACGACCCGGTCAATTGTCTAGTGGGTTACCACTCCGTTTCCTCCATTTTCTGCTTTATTATGCTTTGTTATCCGTGCTTTAGGTAATCAAGTTGAGTAGTCTGCGTTTGGGGTGAGTTTAGCAAAAAGAGAGACACTTAGTCTCTTTCAAGGAGTTCAAAATTTGGAAAGGTCAACCGGATATTGACTTATGAGTTAGAGGGCTCGGATGCGAGTTTTGATGGTTCGGTTAGTTTCGGAGATGATTTATGACTCAGGAGTGTGGTTGGAATTTGTTTTGGAGGTCCGGTGTAGAATTAGGCTTGAATTGGTAAAGTGAGAATTTTGGCGATTTTCGCTTGATAGGCGAGATTTTGATCAGAGGGTCGGAATGGAATTCCGAAAGTTGCCATAGCTTCGATATGTGAATTAGGATTTGTGTGTAAAATTTCAGGTCAATCGGACGTGGTTTGGTTGGGTTTAGATCAAAAGAGCGATTTAGAAGATTTTGAAATCCTTAGGCTTGAATCCGATGCGAATTTGATGTTGTGATGTTGAATTGAGCATTCCGAAGGTCGGAACAAGTTTAAATAAAGTTATGGGATATGTTGGCATGTTTAGTTGAGGTTCCAGCAGCCTCGGGTGAGTTTTGGATGGTTAAACGGATTAAACCATCGTTGGAAAAGCAAAAGTTACAGAAAAACCAGGTGAGAATGCGGACCGCATATCTCAAATGCGGACCGCATATCTCACAATGGAGTCGCAAAAACAAGCAGAAATCTGGGCAAGATTCGCAACCAAAATGCGGCCAGAATGCGAACCGCAAACCTAAAATGCGAACCGCATATTTGACAATGGAGATCGCATATTGAGATAGAAACTTGGACAAAAATCTACGTCAGGAATGCGACAAGAATGCGATCGCAAAACATGAAATGCGAACTGCAAACCTCGCTTTATGTTGATTTCGCGGTGAAGGCTAGGGCTATCTTCGCGATGGCTACGTCAAATATGCGAACCGCATACGTGTTATGCGACAGGTATGCGATCGCATATTGGCCGGGCAAGGGTGTTTTAACTCGATTTTTGACCACTCTATAAATAGAACTCAGTGCCCATTTTACCATGCAAAACCCATTCCCGTCACCCACGAAGAGAAACACCTCCAAACATCATAGAATCACAACAAATCAACCTCAAAACCATACCAAGGGGAGAGTTTCTTGAACAAACTCTTAAGGAAGGGAGCTTTGACCATCTTGAACGTAGTTGGAGCTAAGGAACTCGGATTGAAGCAAAATCTTGAAGGATTTTTGGAAGATTTCAAGGGAAACATCGGGGTAAGTATTCCCAACTCAATTTTGAAAGAATTACCTAAGATTATAACTGTTCCTAGCATTTTTACTGGTGATTTAAGTTGGGAAAATTGTGGAAGACCCTAAGCTTGTATTGTGAGACTTAGAGGTCGAGCCGATGTCGGAATTTAATAAATCTCGTATGGTTGAACTCGTGATGAGATAAGGGACCCGTTGAGGTGAAAATTACTAAATTTCGAGAAGTGGGCCCGGGGCTCGGGTTTTTGGTAATTTCGGGATTTCTTAGTAATTTTGATTGTTTTCGCGTGGGCTTTGTTTCCTCAACATATTGTGACGTAATTGTTTGAATTTGGATAGATTCGACGCACGTGAAGGCCAACTCCAAGGGAAAGGGCGTCGTGGGCTAAGGTTTTAGCCGGTTTGAGGTGAGTAATGCTTGTAAATGATGTCCTGAGGGTTTGAAACCCCGGAATTTGCACATCGTAGTGCTATACTGTGTCATTTACTACTGGGAATTGTGACTTGGTCCATCCCGGTTGATGATTTTTACTATATATTTGATTGAAACTTATTGATATTATCATATTTGGGCATCTCGCCGGTTATGTAAACCCTTCAGGGGTAATTGTCATTGTTTACTAAATCATATTTGGGCATCTCGCCGGTTATGTGAACCCTTCAGGGGTATTTGTTACTGAATTGATTTATTTCATGAACTCAGTTTTGAAACTTAAATGAGATTTTCAAATGATTTTAATGGGATCGGGTGGCACGCCGCCACGGATATGATATAAATGGATGGGGTGACACGCTGTCACGAGATATTGTGCCACTGAACCCCCCACAGTGAGCGCCGGGTACCCAGAGAACGGGTGGAACGCCGCCACGAGAGTCAAGTTGTGCATTGCTTTTTTGTTGTGTTGGTGTTGTTCTCATTTACTTCATGTTATTTGCTTAGAATATTTACATGTTACAGTTTCGTTGTGGATTGCCCTAAGCCTTATGTGTTTTTCTTACCTTCAGATGTTATTTATAATTATTACTTACTGAGTTGGAAGTACTCACATTACTCCCTGCACCATGTGTGCAGATTCAGGCGTTATCAGTTCCGCTCCTAGGTATTGACTACTAGTGTCAGGGCGGTGATTCAGAGACCATGAGGTAGCTGTTGGCGTCCGCAGCCCCGTATCTCTTTATATTGTTATTTCCACTTTCTTCAAACAATTGTGGCAAGACATTGTAATAGTAATCTTATTATTACGATTTTCATTAGTTGCTCATGACTTGGTGACACCCCGGTTCAGGCTGTAGTCGGGATGGTTCGCTATATTTTTTCATAAATTACTGTTATTAAATCGTACTTATGTTATTTCCGTATTGTTTAACTGTTGAATGAAGTTTAGTTTGAATTGGCTGGCCTTGTCTTCATGAGAGGCGCCATCACGACCATGGTTGGGATTTTGGGTTGTGACACATGCATGACATTATTAAGGCCATTTTCCTTCTATAAATAGCAAGGGTTTTGTTCATTTGAAAACATCTCTCAATTGCCTTCTTATCTCCTAAGGCATTTGAATCTTTTTTTTCTCTTGTAGTATTTCACTTGTATTTCTGGAGTGAAATAAAGTATGAGTTGATTGTGTCCGAGGACTAGGCAAAATCAAATTGTGGCGAACCTCGTTAATTCTGGTGTTCTTTTTACAATTGTCTCATTTACTATTTATTAGCTACCTTTAGATATAGTAATTATAATTTAATCACTCTCTATTTATTCGACTTCCGCAACACTAGCCACATGCTTGATAATCAAAGATAGTAAGTTTAATAATATATTTTGATCAAGCACTTTCATCATCGCCAGATCCATAACAGTAGCCTCGTTTCTTCTCTCCAATCTGGGCATCATATACTTGTTCAGTAACTCATACAGTAGCTTATGAACCGGGTTCATTTTACTTTGTATACCTTCGGGCTCAATCACACAATTCTCACCAAGTTATATAATAACATACTCAAACAGTTGATTTATTTGGATCATTTTATACAATTTTAACTTCTTCGTAGACTCTTCACGATGAAATACTGTTCAGTAGCCAAGACGACTAAGTGCAAAATTTTGGTATTTTCTTTCTTCCCTATTTTGTTGTTCCAACAGAAACAAGAGGGGAAACACTTGTTTAACCTATTCAAAACTTTTTTATTCGTTTACTAGTTAAAAATAAATTATAAATAAGTCCCACCAAGATGATAAGATTGTTCATGCCTTCAAGTCAAGGAACAAAAATGTACAATATCAGATAAAATAAAATTCATAGAATATTTAAAACACTAAAAACAGTTAATAGCCTAATACCATGCTAATATCCTTATCCTTACCTAACGCTCATCAATATTAGTTAACATAGTGACGGATTCATTCACTATAATCAAAACAATTCATCTAAACCTCATAAATTAAAATAGTATTCCTCTAATAAATTATCACGTGTAATATCTATTATATATAAGAAGTTTTGATTTGATTTTAACATATATCAAAAGTAATTGACTCGTATTTGTAAAAGTGTTTAGAGTAATTTACTCTTGTTTTATTATTATACCTTGTTGAATATATATTTTAATGATAAAAAATAACTTAATTCTAATTGCAGGAAATCAATCCCAAAGAAGGAAGCCACAAGAATTGAAAAGATTCTAGTAAAAAATCTAAACGCAAGAATCAAGGAGTCAAACGTGCAAGTCAAGATCCAGAAGCAAGAATTAAGGAGTAAATATGCTATGATTGCGAGCTTCATGGAACAAATATTCGATTCAGCTATTTACGGAAGGCATCAATCAATCAGTGTAGAAGATCAATCAATCAGTGTAGAAAATCTAAAGAGAATACTCAAACACGCATCACAGAGAATATTCAATCACAATGGCTCAGCGGAGAAAAGGAAATCAAAGAAGCAACAGTTCAGTAAAGGAAGTTCCATTCTATTCTTGGAAGAAAATCATTTTGATTGATTCTGAGGATTCTCTTGGGTTGCCCTCCAGATATGGAACTGTCACACCGTGAAGAATGGATCCAAATTCTTATATATACACAAAAGATGTAAAGGAAGGATATACTTTGATCGAACCAATATCAATCTCTTTGTTCTACTCCAAACAAGCATTGCAGTCTACTCTAGATTTACTGTGTAACTGGGGAGAGAAGAAAGAGAGAAAAATCACTGGTGAGGTATTGTATCAAGAAGAGAGGAAAGAACAAATCTAGTGACGAAGCTGTTGGTGTGTAACAACACCAACCATCCTGTACCAAGAAACTTCATACTTGAAAGAGAATAACCTTGCAACCCAAGGGGACTGGATATCGGATTCATTCTGAATCCAAACAATATAAAATATTATGTGTCATTTACTTTCTGCAGTTTACTTTTCTGTATTTAGTTTACATCTCATATCAAAAGTCTCGTCGACTAGAAAGCAATTTAGTCGACTACCTCTTAAAAAAAAAAATTATAATTCATCCCCCTCTTGCACTTTCATACCTTTGAATCACAAGGATATGGTGAGAAAGACCTAATCTAGTTACCTTTAATTAGAGGTTTGGCGTTTTGAGCCCGAGTCCTAAAGTTTAGTTGGTTCTGAACAAAATTAAAAAAGGGAATCTCACAAAAATATCTCAAATAAGTTCTAACTTACCAACCTCTAGCTATTAATCATAGATTTACCAAAATAAGTCAAGCACATATAAAAATTAAAAACCCAAATAAATAAGGTTCTTTTTCTCTAAGAATCACATGCAAAAATCTTCTTCCATATTTTTAAGCGTGATCAACAACATTAGATGCAAGACGGAAAGAAAATTTTATGGATAAGGTAACAAACAAGGTGATGAAATACAACATATATATATATACATATATATATTTCATCCATAAAAAAAATTTCAAAATTTATGTATAAAAGGATTTTTTCCAATGGGTATGGTCGAAATTCATTGAAAACATATAGATGAGTCAATATACAAATTTTGAGGAAGATAATAGGTGATTTGAACTTAATTGGTATCAACATTTGTAGTTAAAATCGAGTCCAAAAATCCTTCTGCGACACATGTATCACGCGTGTATCACGCGTACAAATATACATGGATATACATGTGATACACATTTGATACAAATATAATACATATGAGTATGTGATACACAAATGATACACACACACACACACACACACAGATATATATATATATATATTTTTACATGTTTCATCTTCTACTTCGAATTTTCAATTAATCATTATCAAACTGAGATTCAAACTCCTTAAGATGTACCCAATCTATTGTAATAACGCCTACTCAAAAGAAAGCAAAAATTTGACCCTTTTTTTTTACTACAAATAGCTAATTGGCTAATACTAGTAATGTTTTATGAATTGACCAATTTTTGTAATAAGCTACTTATAAATGGACATAGCTGATAGTTTCCGTTTAAAAAATAAAAAGGGGCAAAAATGTCCCTATTATTTGGTAAATAGTTTAAATTTACTCTTTATGGAATAATGTGTGAGTCCTTTTTATTTTAACTAGTTTCTCGGCATGTGCATTGCACGTGTATGTCGAGCCATGTAACATATAATTTTATAAAATAATATTAATATTATTAGAAGAGTTTGGAATAAATAACTATACATGAAAGAATAAAGCACAAGCTTTCGTGAATGTTTCGTGTGGATCATCGTATGGTGACTTGTTAGTTGAGTTCAAGATGATTGGATATCATTTGAAGCTACAAAGATGAACAACCAAAGTTTAATTAGATATATGTGATTTGCTTATTTTGATTTTATGAGGTATAAATATATAATAAAATGTATCTCACCTAATACTTCCTTAAAGACGATTTTACTGATCTATGCTCCTTTCATTTGTTTTGATTGCTCGGTTATGACCAAGACTCTTGTTATCAATATAAGTACCCCTCCTGAAAGTGCTATGTAAATTTAGCCATATGAAAATACATATTGCGGCAATCCAACATCGAGGATTGATTCAAATAATTTTGGTTGTCATTTGACTGAACCAAAGATTTTTAGATAGACAAAACAAAAATAGTATAATAGTAATAACATAGGATTAGATTATTTATTTTCCGTGATGATTATTGTTTGAAATAGACAATATTCTGAAGTAATTTTAAAAACTTTAACATCTTGCACATTAACTTTAACATCTTGCGCAAGACTACTACTACTACTACTACTATTATTGTTGTTATTATTATTATTATTATTATTATTATTATTATTATTATTATTTTATTATTATTATTATTATTATTATTATTATTATTATTATTATTATTATTAATAAGGTCTCTGTATAGAGGGTGCTAATTTAATGGATGAAGAGAGCTCATCGGAAATTACTTGAGCTGAATGAACTACTAAAGAGCGATCTGATGAAGGAGGAATACTGACGTTTTTAACCAAATCAATCAAACAATCAAGTTTTGAATCAAGAGAACTAATATGTTCACCCAAAACTTTAACATATAAAGACAAATAATTATTTTGAGAAATCATAATTATGCTCCTGGATATGAACTTATATGTTTATCTTATAGAATTTATTATAAGTTCTTGTCTACTTTGACTCCTCGATGTAAACTAACAGATACGTCAAACGAGACTATGATATTTGAAACAAATTTTGCTAGATCCAAAGTCACCACTAGGAGACTTATTGGGTGGAATGAAATTAATTTTCCTTCCACATGGATCTTAGACTCTGTTATATCTCCAAGTCAACAGTCCGATGATATTACTAATCATGAATATTTGCATGTTAGTCAAACTCCGAAAGGAAGAATTTGTATTCAGTTTGAGGACAATAAGTCCTTAATACCTTACAGACGTTCTTTATATTGCGGACCGCAAATCGCACAACGAAATCGCAAATGGAGACAGATACCTGGGCAAAGGTTCATGTCAGGAATGCGGTCCAAATACGGACCGCATGTTGATTATGCGACGATTATGCGATCGCATTTTAAGCACCTGAAAGTTTTGTTTTGTTCCGATTTTTGACTCCCTATAAATAGAAACCAGTAACCCTATTACGCAAACCCACCTTCGTTACTACCTCAGAAACACCTCCAAAACACCCTTAAATCCCAGCAAATCAACCTTAAAAATCTCCATGAAACAGCCCCAAATTTCATGAAAACACAACCATAATATAGCTTTCAACCTTCAATTTCCAGCCCAGTTCCCCCCCCTCCCCATTTAAACCCCCCAAGAACCAGCTGCAAACTCGCCGGAAATAGCCCCAACTAAGCTGAGAAACAACCGTGGAATCACTCCCTCCAAACCCCAACATCAATTAAGAAAAACCCCACTCTCTAACCCCAAAACCCCAGCTCAAATTGCTGCTAATTTCGTTGTGGAAAAGTACCAAGATTTCAGCTGAGTGTGAGGCCACCTACCAAGTTGTAGTTCGTTAGCTCCAATTGAGTCCATCTAAAGTTCGTGAACACTCATAAAAGGTTGGGCTTGAAGATTTTTTGGAAATCTAGGAATTTGTTGCAAAGCAAGGTAAGTGTTTGTTCTAACCTTAACTTGAGGGATTAGAAATCGTGTTCTAATTGTTGAATTGCTTCTTGTTGAGAATGATGTATAGGCATGGTGACGAGTACCTATACGTTGGTGTCGAGCATGACCGTGGGTCGTATACAGATAGTTGTTGTGTAATTTGTATCCCAATTGCTAAATTTTTATCCTTGATATTGTTATAATGTAAGTGGGAGCGGGTGGCACGCCTGCCACAAGATATTGTGAAATGAGGGTGAGTGGTACGCCTACCACATGGTTTCTTCATTTTAGTTGTTCCTTTGGGTTATGGTTTTAGCCTTCTTCTATTCGGTATAAAGTCGATTGTTAAATAGACTAGTTGAATAAGAATCGTTAGGAGTCAAAGGGGTCCAGTGTCATAATTGTGGGTAGTGTCTTAAGGGTTTGTTAGAAGTTAAGGGGTCCAGTGTCTCATTAGTAGGGTCGTGTCTAGATTTAATAAAATGATAATTGAGTCAGGAGATTAATTGTAGATAGAATCGTTTCAGTTGTAGAACTTTAACTATGATTGAGTACTGTCATTGATTGAGCTGAGTAGGAGTTGAGTTTTGTTTGGTTATAGCTTATTCTCCCTTGCCGGGATGATTGTTTTGATGTTATTTGTTCCCTCGCTGGGAAGTTATTATATTGCTTTGTTTCCTTGCCGGGATTTCTTGTGATTGTTGGGATGATGTAAGTGGGAGCGGATGGCACGCCTGCCACGAGATATAATGTAAGTGGGAGCGGGTGGCACGCCTGCCACGAGATATAATATAAGTAGCAGCGGGTGGTAAGCCTACCACAAGGTATGATGTAAGTGGGAGCGGGTGGCACGCCTGCCAGAAGAGGATACTGTAAGTGGGAACTAGTTGCACGCCTGCAACAAGAGGATACTGGAGGTGAAGGTTGCCTGTATTTCATTTTATTTGTGTTAACGGTTAAATTGCAGTTTACTTTCTTATTCATTGATGATTCGTTTTGTTTCATTTATCTGCTATCCCGATGCATGTTCTCCCCTTCCCCAGTTTAAATTGTTTACGTATTTCTATCTTCCGCTGTAGATGCATATGTGGTTATAACTGCACAGGTCTATCTGGAGTCTGGTCCTAGCCTCGTCACTATCTCTCCGGGGTTAGGCCAGGTACTTACCAGCACATGGGGTCGGTTGTGCTGATACTACACTCTGCACTCTTTTGTGCAAATCCCAGCACCGCAGGCTTCGGACAGTAGGAGCTTCCAGCCTTTTGAATACCAGGCGACCCAAGGTAGTCCTGCAGGCGTCTGCGGATCTTGGTGTCACCTGTCCATTTCCTTTACCTGTTTCTTCCACGTGGTCCAGAAACAGTATTTTGTTATTTCTTTTAGAACCTTATTTGTAGCACTCATAGACAGTCTGTGAAATTGTGATACCATATCTTGGGTAGTTTGTTAAGGATATTTTACCGGTGATATTTTGTAAAGAATGAAATTTGTATCCATTTCGCTTGTTGAATTACTGTTCTTTAGTTGATGTTTTTGTGCTGAAATGATTCGTAAATAGAAAAGTGGTAAATAATCCGGTTGATCGGCTTGCCTAGCTTTCACTAGTAGGTGCCATCACGACCATGGGCCTTACAGTTCACAGACAAGCTCGGTAGAGTCTGAGGGATCGGTACGGAGACGTCTGTATTTATCCCCTAGAGGCTACAGAGTTAGGAAAAACGCCACATTTGTTCCGTCTTATCGCGCGGTTTTGTTTCCCAATGCTAATTGGATTCCTACTCTGTTCTTTCGCAGATGGCGAGAACACGCGCTCCCTCATCTACCGCTCAACGGACCGAGGCCCCAGCAGCAGCTCCCACACGGGGCAAAGGCGAGGCTGAGGTCGTGCTAGAGGCCGAGGCAGGGGCAGGACTCAGCCTCCTGCAGCAGCACCAGTGGCGGAGCCTCAGGTCGATCTTGACGAGGAGGTTCCGGCCCCAGCAGTTTCGGTGGGCCCAGCTCAGGTCCCAGAGGGGTTTATTGCCACCCCTGTTCTTCAAGACGCCTTGGTCCGATTGGTCAGTCTCATGGAAAATATCACCCGAGCTGGCTTGTTTCCTGTGGCCCCAGCCACTTCTCAGGCCGGAGGAGGAGCTCAGACTCCTACTACTCGCACTCCGGAGCAGGTAGCTCCCCAGGCTCAGGTTCCAGCGGTTCAGCCAGCTGTGGCAGTTCAACCGAGAGCAGTAGCTCAGGCCGGCAATGGGGCGGCTATGTCCGCCGATGCTTTATGGAGACTGGATAGGTTCACCAAGCTCTTCACTACTACCTTCAGCGGTGCTTCTTCGGAGGATCCCCAGGACTTCCTCTACAGCTGCCACGAGGTTCTCAGGAACATGGGCATTGGTGAGACCAATGGGGTAGATTTTGTTGCATTTCGCCTGTCTGGATCCGCCAAGACTTGGTGGAGGGATTATTGCTTGGCTAGGCCAGCCGGGTCGCTGTCTCTGACTTGGGAGCAGTTTACAGAGTTATTTCTGGAGAAGTTTCTCCCCGTTACCCAGAGAGAGGCTTATCAGAGGCAGTTTGAGCGCCTCCAATTGGGTTCCATGACGGTTACCCAGTATGAGTCCAGGTTCATCGATTTGGCTCCGCATGCTCTCATCATACTTCCTACAGATAGGGAAAGGGTGAGGAGATTCATTGACGGTCTCATTCAGCCGATTCGCCTTCAGATGGCTAGGGAGACTCGGAGTGAGATCACCTTCTAGGAGGCGGTCAATGTGGCCCGCAGAGTTGAGATGGTTCTGTCGCATGGAGGTGGTCATGGGTTGGATAAGAGACCCCGTCATTTAGGCAGATTCAGTGGTACTTCGTCCGGAGGCAGAGATCCACATGGTAGAGGTCATCCCCCTAGGCCCTTCCAGTTAGCTCTCCAGGTTTCTCACAGTGCCTCAGGTAGCCATGGTACTCAGATGCAGTATCCTGATCAGCAGTCTATTAGTACACAACCGCTACAGAGTTTCCAGGGTCGGCAGCCGAGGGCTTGTTTTATTTTTGGCGACACGAGGCACATTGCTAGGTATTGCCGTCGAGCTTTAAGCAATTCTCCACATCAGGATTCTCGTGCTACGGCACAGGCACCAGATGTTCCGCAGCCCGCCCAGCTAGCTAGAGGTGGGGGTAGAGTTGCTAGAGGTGGAGGTAGAGGTACTAGAGGTGGAGCTCAGGTCGGCAGAGGTGGGGGCCAGCCAGCAGCAGGCCGTCCTAGAGATGTAGTTGAGGGTGGGTCTCAGCCCCGATGTTATGCCTTCCCAGCCTGGCCCGAGGCTGAGGCTTCAGATGCTGTGATTATAGGTATGGTTCTGGTTTGTGATAGAGAAGCTTCAGTATTATTTGATCCAGGGTCTACCTACTCGTATGTCTCATCTTACTTTGCACCGTATCTGGTCATGCCTAGCGATTCATTGAGTGTTCCTGTTTATATGTCTACTCCGGTGAGTGATTCTATTGTGGTAGATCGAGTCCATCGTTCTTGTGTTATAGTGATTGGGGGTTTTGAGACTCGTGTAGATTTGTTACTTTTAGACATGGTTGATTTTGATGTTATATTGGGGATGGACTGGTTATCACCTTACCACGCCGTCTTGGATTTCCATGCCAAGATTGTGACCTTAGCTTTACCGGGTATGCCTCGATTGGAGTGGAGAGGGGCTCCTGGTCATACTACCCGTAGCGTCATCTCTTATGTGAAGGTTCGACGTATGGTCGAGAAGGGGTGTTTGGCCTATCTGGCTTATGTTCGTGATTCCAGTGCTGAGGTTCCCTCAATTGACTCTGTGCCCGTGGTTCGTGAGTTTCCTGAGGTTTTCCCTTCCGACCTGCCGGGTATGCCACCCGACAGGGATATTGACTTTTGCATTGATTTGGCTCCGGGCACTCACCCCATTTCTATCCCGCCGTATCGCATGGCCCCGCTAGAGTTGAAAGAGTTGAAAGAGCAGTTGCAAGACTTGCTCGAGAAGGGTTTCATTAGACCTAGTGTTTCGCCTAGGGGTGCGCCGGTGTTGTTTGTTAAAAAGAAGGATGGGTCGATGAGAATGTGTATTGATTACCGATAATTGAACAAGGTTACGATCAAAAATAAATATCCATTGCCGAGGATTGATGATTTGTTCGATCAGCTCAAGGGTGCCAGGGTATTCTCAAAGATTGACTTGAGATCGGGCTACCATCAATTGAAGATTAGGGCATCCGATGTCCCTAAGACAGCTTTTCGCACTCGGTACGGACATTATGAGTTCTTGGTTATGTCATTCGGGTTGACAAATGCCCCAGCAGCTTTTATGGATTTGATGAACCGAGTGTTCATACCTTATTTGGACTCGTACGTAATAGTCTTCATCGACGACATCCTGGTATATTCCCGCAGCCAGGAGGAGCACGAGCAACATCTAAGGGTGGTTCTTCAGACTCTGAAGGATAGCCGGTTGTATGCTAAGTTCTCGAAGTGTGAGTTCTAGTTGAGTTCGATTACATTTCTGGGTCATATTGTATCGGCAAAGGGAATTCAGGTTGATCCAAAGAAGATTGAGGCAGTAAAGAACTGGCCTAGACCGGCATCGGTTACAGATATTCAGAGTTTCTTGGGACTGGCAGGCTACTATCGTCGGTTCGTAGAAGGGTTTTCATCTATTGCAGCCCCGATGACCAAGTTGACCCAGAAGGGCGCCCAGTTCAGGTGGTCGGATGAGTGTGAGGCGAGCTTTCAGAAGCTCAAGACAGCTCTGACCACGGCACCAGTGTTAGTACTGCCCACAGGTTTAGGGCCTTACACAGTTTATTGTGATGCCTCTCGTATTGGGCTTGGTGCAGTGTTAATGCAGGAGGGCAAGGTCATTGCCTATGCTTCGAGGCAGTTGAAGACTCATGAGAATAACTATCCGGTGCATGATTTAGAATTGGCAGTCATAATCCACGCATTGAAGATTTGGAGGCACTATTTATACGGCGTGTCGTGTGAGGTGTTCACGGATCATAAGAGTCTTCAGTATCTGTTCAAGCAAAACGAGTTGAATTTGAGGCAGAGGAGGTGGTTGGAGTTGTTAAAGGATTATGATGTCACTATCTTATATCACTCGGGAAAGGCCAATGTGGTGGCCGATGCCTTGAGTAGAAAGTCGGCCAGTATGGGCAGTCTTGCTTATATTCCGGTCGGGGAGAGGCCCCTTGCCTTGGATGTTCAGGCTTTTGCCAATCGGTTTGTGAGATTGGATATTTCTGAGCTTAATCGAGTATTAGCTTGCACGGTCGCTCATTCTTCATTGTTAGAGCGTATCCGTGATCGACAGTTTGATGATCCCCATTTGTGTGTCCTTAAGGACATGGTGCAGCGAGGAGGTGCCAAGCAGGTCACCTTAGATGAAGATGGAGTTTTGAGATTGCAGGGTCGAATTTGCGTGCCCAATGTAGAGGGACTTCGGGAGTTGATTTTGAAAGAGGCCCATAGCTCCGGGTATTTTATTCATCCTGGCCTCGCGAAGATGTATCAGGATTTGCGGCAGCATTATTGGTGGCATAAAATGAAGAAGGATATAGTTGCATATGTGGCTCGGTGTTTGAATTTCCATCAGGTTAAGTGCGAGCATCAGTGGCCTGGTGGACTGTTCCAGAGAATTGAGCTTCCCGAGTGAAAGTGGGAACGGATCACTATGGATTTCATTGTTGGACTTCCGCAGACCCGGAAGAAGTTCGACGCAGTTCGGGTCATTGTTGACAGGCTGACCAAGTCAGCACATTTCATCCCTGTGGCAGTCTCCTATTAATCCGAGAGGTTAGCTGAGATCTATATCCGGGAGATTGTTCGCCTTCATGGTGTGCCGGTATCTATCATTTCGGACCGGGGTACGCAGTTTACTTCGCGTTTCTAGAGGGCAGTTCAGCAGGAGTTGGGCACCCAGGTTGAATTAAGCACAACATTTCATCCTCAGACGGACGGACATTCTGAGCGGACTATCCAGATATTGGAAGATATGCTCCGAGCTTGTGTTATTGACTTTGGAGGTTCGTGGGATCAGTTTTTGCCATTAGCGGAGTTCGCCTACAACAAAAGCTACCAGTCGAGCATCCAGATGGTTCCTTATGAGGCTTTATATGGTAGGCGGTGTCGAACTCCGGTTGGATGGTTTGAGCGGGTAGAGGCTCGGTTGTTGGGCACAGATCTGGTTCAGGATGCCTTGAACAAGGTCAAGATCATTCAGGAAAGGCTTCGTACAGCTCAGTCCAGGCAAAAGAGCTATGCAGATCGCAAGGCACGAGATATGGCTTTTATGGTGGTAAGCGGGTGTTACTCCGAGTGTCGCCTATGAAGGGCGTGATGAGATTTGGGAAGAAGGGCAAGCTTAGCCCTAGGTTCATTGGTCCATTTGAGATTCTTAATCGAGTGGGAGAGGTGGCTTATAGACTTGCATTGCCGCCGAGTTTATCAGCCGTGCATCCAGTTTTCATGTGTCCATGCTCTAGAAATATCACGGCGATCCAACTCACGTGCTAGATTTCAGCACCGTCCAGCTGGACAAGGATTTGTCTTATGAGGAGGAGCTGGTAGCTATCCTAGATCGGCAAGTTCGCCAGTTGAGATCGAAGAGTTTCCCTTCTTTTCGTGTCCAGTGGAGAGGTCATCCTCCTGAGGCATCGACCTGGGAGTCCGAAATCGATATGCGGAGCCGTTATCCACATCTTTTCCCCGACTCAGGTACTTCTTTATCCTGTCCGTTCGAGGACGAACGGTTGTCTTAGAGGGGGAGAATGTAATGACCCGATGTGCCGGGGAAGCACATATGATGGTAATTGTTTAGATTTAGCTTGTTTTAAACGCAAATCCCTCCTTGTAATTATGTAATCTTAACATTCTTGCAGTGTATGAGGTATAAGAATCTAAGAACAGGAAAAAGAGTTCGAAAAAAGATAAGAAAAGAGTTCGAAAAGGTAAGTAAGGCAGGATATGCGGTCGCATTTCAACAATGCGAGCCGCATATCTTACACGGACATCGCAGACTTAGACAGATTTCTGGGCAAAGATTTATGTCAGAAATGCTGTCTAAAATGCGGTCACATTTCTTAAATGCGGACCGCGAATTACACCTCACGTATTGCAGATTGAGACAGAGTATTGGACAAAAATCAACGTCAGATATGCGGTCACATTTCTACAATGCGGACCACAAATCGCACAACGAAATCGCAAATTGAGACAGATACCTGGGCAAAGGTTCATGTCAGGAATGCGGTCCAAATGCGGACCGCATGTTGAATATGCGACGATTATGCGATCGCATTTTAAGCACCTGAAACTTTTGTTTTGTTCCGATTTTTGACCCACTATAAATAGAAACTAGTAACCTTATTACGCAAACCCACCTTCGTTACTATCTCAGAAACACCTCCAAAACACCCTTAAATCCCAGCAAATCAACCTTAAAAATCTCCTTGAAACAGCCCCAAATTTCATGAAAACACAGCCATAATATAGTTTTCAACCTTCAATTTCCAGCCCAGTTCCCTCCCCCCCCATTTAAACCCACCAAGAACCAGCTGCAAACTCGCCGGAAATAGCCCCAACTAAGCTGAGAAACAACCGTGGAATCACTCCCTCCAAAACCCAACATCAATTACGAAAAACCCCACTCTCTAATCCCAAAACCCCAGCTCAAATTGCTGCTAATTTCATTGTGGAAAAGTACCAAGATTTCAGCTGAGTGTGAGGCCACCTACCAAGTTGTAGTTCGTTAGCTCCAATTGAGTCCATCTAAAGTTCGTGAGCACTCATAAAAGGTTGGGCTCGAAGATTTATTGGAAATCTAGAAATTTGTTACAAAGCAAGGTAAGTGTTTGTTCTAACCTTAGCTTGAGGGATTAGAAATCGTGTTCTAATTGTTGAATTGCTTCTTGTTGAGAATGATGTATAGGCATGGTAACGAGTACCTATACGTTGGTGTCGAGCATGACCGTGGGTCGTATACGGATAGTTGTTGTGTAATTTGTATCCCAGTTGCTAAATTTTTATCCTTGATATTGTTATAATGTAAGTGGGAGCGGGTGGCATGCCTGCCACAAGATATTGTGAAATGAGGGTGAGTGGTACGCCTACCACATGGTTTCTTCATTTTAGTTGTTCCTTTGGGTTATGGTTTTAGCCTTCTTCTATTCGGTATAAAGTCGATTGTTAAATAGACTAGTTGAATAAGAATCGTTAGG